>CAKNXH010063746.1:86572-161799 GCA_932178445.1 Andricus quercusramuli | reverse complement strand
CTACTATAGGACTAGTTCTATAAAATTTAATGAAATATTTTTTTCCGTGTGCGTCGACTCAGATTGCTGATCATTCTCTCTAGCCATTACTCCAAGTGAAGAGCCTCACAAAGTCATCGTGTCAAGCTCTCCACTCGGACCCATTTGTATCCAATGTCTTTTGTTTCAGGCGTCATTCACTCCACTAACACTCTTCTTCATGCAATTCTTATAAACTATTTGACGCCACACTTTTCTGTCCTGGCATATATACCCTATTCATTCACATTCATATCCATGCATTTTCTCATGCAAGCTCTTGTATTTCTATGGCTTCTTACCTTACTTTACCTTGACACACTTGTTTCGTTAGTCGTTCATCTTTTCATTCTTTCAACAAGCCCAAACCATCTCAACGAATTTCTTTCATATATGTCAACTAGTGTCTCCTCCACACCCCATTCTTTGAGGATTGTTTCATTACACACTTTGTCCATCAGTATTTTGCCGCATATCATGTGCAGAAATTTCATGTAGATCACGCTAATTTTACTTATATCCTTTTCTTCTTAGGTCTAGGCCTCGATACCGTACAGCACAGTCCGTATAAATATAGAATTATGCATTGTCCTTTTAGCTTTACTTCATTCATTTTCACTTCTCATAATGGACCTTGCTCTACCGATAACGTCTTACCCTCGTTTATACGCCTATCCAACTCTCCATCTATCTTTCCGTCACTAGTGAATATAGGCTACCAAGCTATACGTACTTATCAACTTGTTCTACATATATTCTTTCATCATGTAGAACAATGTTGCACATTGTTTTTTACTCTTTGCTTCAAACGCCACAATTTTTTTTATTTACGTTAATTTTGAACCCCATGTTCTTCATGCTTGTATTCAGTTTGCTCAACATTCTTTTGCAAGTCTTTGATTGACTCTGCCATCACAACCTTATCATCTGCGAACGCTAACTCACTTACCCTCATTGTCCCGAGATCCACACCTTCTTCGTCGAAGAGGGCCATTCCGAGACATTTGTCCATGAATATAATAAATAGCCATGATGACATAACGCATCCTTGTCTAATAGGGTGGCCCTGAAAATCACACTTTGGAAATTTCAACTGGCATGTTCACCGAATCGTTCTTGCAGGCAAATAAATGAATGCGTGTTTTTTTATTTTCAAACAAAACTTATTTTAGCACTCGCTCTGAGGCTTCACATTTTCCTGATTTAAAGTAGAGAAGTTCTACTATCAGCTGCAGGTTTGACCCAGAGAACAGCTATAGATTTGGTAACTTATTATTACTTTGCCATTCAATTCATTGTCAGTGACCACAGCTTGAGACCGTAGCAAATACGGTGCACAATGAGCGACCCAACCGAGGGTCAACTTTTTTTGCAGCATCCACCTGCAGTCCCTTCAGCCGGTGTTCAACTTAAATTTGTCATTGTTTATAAGGGTTTCTTACTCTTTTCTCAATGTCAATTAAAGGTTAATCAATTTTTTTCATTTTTAATTTTAATTTAATTTTAAATTAATGAAAAAATTTGAATTTAACAAAATTTTTATTTTATTTTATTTTATTAATTTTTTTTGAGAACGATTTTGTGTACAAGCCAGTTGAAATTTCTCAAATGTCATTTTTTAGGCCAACCTATTGTCTAACACCTTGCATAATATCGAACCAGTCACTCAGTTTCCCATTAACCCTCACACTCGCTTTGCTACCAGCATATATTGTTTTTATTGCTTGTAGGAGCCATCAATTGACTCCGCACTCTTTCAGGACTTCCCAAAGGTTACTTCTACCTACCTTGTCAAACGCTTTTCCTAGGTCAAAAAATGCACAGAAAACTTTTTTCCTTACTCTTAAACGTTTTTCTGTGATTTTTCTTAAGCTAAATTTAATTGATCCGTACATGATCTTCCTAGCATAAACCCACTTTGGACTTCCCACATCTTTTTTTCTTTTCTTTCATTCATTCATTTATTTTTTTCTGTTATTTTCATTACCCTAAGAACAAACATACGGATATAGCTGATACCTCTGTAATTATTGCAGTTGCTTTTATCTCCCTTTCCTTTGTACATTGGTACGATAAATACGGTCGCCACTGTATTTAAGGATTTCAACGCTAATACTGTCTACTCTAGCAGCATTACCTTCTTTTAAGTTCTTCATTATGTCCCTAACCTCAGAGGCACAGAATCTCTCAATTGAGTTTTCTAACGCATCGTGTTCTATATCGCAGTTGTGGTGCCCTATAGCTTCATCTTCCAATAATTTCTTTAAAGAGTCTCTCAAAGCGTGTAGTATACCGTCTGTATCATAGCATTTCACTGTTGCTATTTCTCATGCTGCATAACTCTGTACTTTCACCTCCCTTCATATTAATCAACGCCCATTTATAAAACAGTTTCCTGCGTCCTTCAAAGTCGTTCTGCATTTTCTTCTCTTCTTCTGTTCTGATAAAAATAACTGTTCCATAGTTAGAATTCAGTCATACTGATTCAAATTGGTAAAAATGTTAACTGATTCAAAATTAGAGAGAAGGTTTTCCGAATATTATAAAGGATTTTAAGAGATTTTAAGAAATTTAAATGACATTTGAAAGATTGTAATAGATTTTAATATTTTATAAAGGGTTTCAAGAGATTCAGAAAGATTCTCGCAGATTTTAAAGATTTCAATGAATTTCAATGATATCCTCAAGATTGCAAGGGATTTGTTAGACTTTGAAATATTTCACGGAATTTCAAGAATTTTAAACAATTTTGAGAGATTTTAAGGGTTTTCCATGGATTTCAAGCGTGACTCACTCGGTGATGAAGGGAGTGATGAGGGGGCGGGTATATATTTTTAGATTGATTTAGAGTCCCCGTATTATTTATCTAAATAACACGTTCGTTCCGCAACACAGCTCCAACTCAGGTTGCTGATCAATCTCTCTAGCGATCACCCCAGGTGGCGAGCCTCACAAAGTCATAATGTGAAGTTTCCTACTTGGGCCCATTCGTATCCAAGGTCTTTCGTTTCAGGCGTCCATCACTCCACTGCACTGACACTCTTTTAATAAACTATTTGTCGCCATACTTTTCTGCCCTGGCATACCTCTCTAGCTTTCTTCACTTCCATGCATTTTTTCATTCAAGCTTTTGTGTTTCTATGGCTTCTTATGTCTCTTCGAATTAGGGTGTCATGTACACATTTTAACCATTCTTTCCGCGGTCTGCCTCTTGACACACTGCCATTTACTTTACCTTGGTACCCTGTCGTTAGTCGTTCATCTTTCAGTCTCTCAACTTGTCCAAACCATCTCAAAGAATTTCTTTCACAGATGTCAACTAGTGTCTCCTCTACACCACATTCTTTGAGGATTATTTCTTCACTCACATTATGAAAAATCAGTTAATTCAAATACTGCCTAGTGAAATGAGTATCTCCACAACTAATAAAACTTAAGCACTGCGTTTTAAAATATTAGTAACGTGATAACTCCGTTTTGAAAATAAGCAGCCCAGGCACTACCGTTTCAATATACTAAAAAAGAATAACTCAGGCATTTCGTTTAAAAAGCGAGTAATTAGTTACTTCCGCTTTAGAAACGAGTAGCTAAGACTCTGAGATTTCAAAGAAAGAACTCCAGAACACTCTTTTAAAAATGAGCAACTCAGGTGCTGCATTCAAATATGAGTAACTCGTTAATTCCATGTTAAAAAGAAGTAACTTGGTCACTACCTTATTAACACTGAATAACTTGGACTTTACATTATGAAAGAAAGTAACTCGATAACCCAGTTTTAAAAACGAGAGTTTTTAAATGAGGACCTCAAGAGTACTGTTTTAAAAATCAGTAACTCGGACACTGCCTTTTCATCGTTGAATAACTGGACTTAACATTTTAAGAAGTAACTGCATAAATCAGTTTCAAAATTGAGTAACTCACAAGGAAACCTAGGTAGGTGTCCGCCTCCGATTTCCTTCATTCTGACATATATTGTAGTACTCAAAAAGCTATGCGACACGTGTTTTTTTTATCTACCCAAATCGGGCTTTCGGGAGTTAAAACAACCCCCGACAATTGGGTTTTTAAATACGCAGTTAATTGTTTCTCATATAACAGCGGTATTTTTCAAAATGAAACCAACTTGAAAAATTTTCTCACAATGAGAGGTCAAAATGTGATTTCCTAATTTTTTCAACAAATTTTTAGGAGGGTGAAAAAATTATTTTTGATTACACAAAAAATTGCCAAACAGAAGTAAATTCAGGCCAACAAAATTGAGGAAAAACATATGTTGCTCACGATGATTAAATAATGTACATTTTAAGTACTAAGTACATTTTATTATGTTTCTCTAAAATAAAGCAGCTTTTTGAAACAAAATCAATAAACAAAATTTCCGTATAATGAGAGATCCCAAATGTGATATTTTAAAATTTTTCGAACAATTTTTAGGGGGGTGAACTACTCTAGAATTAGTTTTGATTACAAAAAAAATTCCGTACAGTAGTAAATTTAGGCCGAAAAATAGGGAACAAGATATGTTGCTCACGATAATTAAATAAAGTTTATGTGCGTATTTTTACATTTTCACAAAAAATTATTTTTTAGGGGATAACCACTCTTACGTACATGTTATTATGTTTCTCTAAAATGAAGTTGCTTTTTCGAGAGAAAAAAACCAGTTAGAAAAATTTTTGTATAGTAAGATATGAAAGATGTGATTTTCCAAAATTTTTCTAATAATTTTACATTATCAGAAGTAGGAATTACATTGGGAAGAATTTATTTCAAATTTAATTTCAGTGTGTGTATACTGTATATTTTAAATGTATTATTTACTACAGAATATTTTTCGCTGTCAGGGAAATGTGAACGTGTTTATAACAGATTTATAAGTCCAGCACCACGAACATCTAATAACGGCTACATTTTCACATTCTTGAACTTTACACAATGTGTTGGAAAATGTCTTCAAGGGAAAATCTATTGGATTCTCAAATTTCTCTGGTTTTCTGTGGCGTAGCCAATTTTAAACCAGGAGTATTCAGAAAGGTTTTGTGATACCTTGGTGATGATAATTGATTATGTACTAAAGACAAAAACACATAAATTTTATTTAATTATCGCGAATAACATACATATTTTCCCAAATTTTTTGGCATGAAATAACTCCTGTATGGCAATTTTTGTGCAATCAAAAATAATGTTCAGGTAGTTCAACTCTTAAAAATTGTTTGAAAAATTTTTAAATATCATATTTTGGATCTCTCATTCTACGGAAATTTTTCTAATTGGTTCTGCTCTAAAAAGCTGCTTCATTTGATAGAAACATGATAAAATGTACTTAAGGTTGGCTACCTCCTAGAAAATAATTTTTCGTGAAAAATCAAAAACATGTAAATTTTACTTAATTTTCGCGAGCAACATATATTTTTTTCCAAATTTTCCGGCCTAAATTTACTACTGTTTGGCAATTTTCGTGTAATCAAAAACAATTTTGGGGTAGTTCACCCCCTAAAAATGTTCCGAAAAGTTTGAGAAAATCACATTTCCATGTCTCATTATAAGGACATATTTATAATTGGGTTTGGTTTACAATCTGCTTTATTTTGGAGAAACATAATAAAATGTACTTAAGGGTAGTTACCCCCTAGAAAATAATTTTTCGCGGAAGTGCAAAAAACACGTAAATTTCATTTAATTATCGCGAGCAACATATATTTTTTCCAAATTTTTTGGCCTGCATTTGCTCCTGTTTGGCAATTTTTTGTGTAATCAAGAAGAATTTTGGGGTAGTTCACCCCCTAACAATTTTCCGGAAAATTTGAGAAAATCACATCTTCCATGTCTAACTATAAGGACATTTTTATAATTGGGTTTGTTTTGAAATCTGCTTTATTTAAAAGAAGCATAATAAAATGTACTTAAGGGTAGTTATTCCCTAGAAAATAATTTTTCGTGAAAGTGCAAAAACACGTAAATTTTATTTAATTATCGCGAGCAACATATATTTTTTCAAAATTTTTTGGCCTGAATTTACTCCTGTTTGGCAATTTTTGGTGTAATCAAGATCAATTTTGGGGTAGTTCACCCTCTAACAATTTTCCGAAAAATTTGAGAAAATCACATCTGCTATGTCTCCCTATAAGGACTTTTTATAATTGGGTTTGTTTCAGAAATCAGCTTTATTTTAGAGAAACATAATAAAATGTACTTAAGGGTAGTTATTCCCTAGAAAATAATTATTCGTGAAGGTGCAAAAACACGTAAATTTTATTTAATTATCGCGAGCAACATATATTTTTTCAAAAATTTTTGGCCTGAATTTACTCCTACCTAGGTTTACACCTACCTAGGTTTTCTTGACAGACATTCGGTTTTATAAGCGAGTAACTCGTTAATTCCATCTTAGAAACGAGTGACTCGGACTTTCTTTTTAAAAACGAGTAACGGATACTCTTGATGGATCAAAATGAAATTTGATTACCCAGAATCGCCCTGGCTGAATCCGGCACTGCGAGGCATATGAGGCACTCAAGTAAGGAAGAGAGACAGAATGTGTAGCGAAGGAAAGGTAAAGGAAAGGAAAGGAAAGGAAGGCGTACAAGGTAAAAGCAAAGCATATCTGAATCCTCCTTACTTGACTCGACTCAGTCTGATCGGAGCCAAGCCACTGGCCGTGATCCTCTCCTCCACAGCGAAGCGGGCACGTCGCGCACTCAGCTCGCGTTTTCGTCGTTTCTCGGCTTGGGCTAAGCTCTCCCGGTCCCGGTATTTCTTCACCGCGTCCTGTCCAGTCCTCTCGCCGTCAGTTCACATTCCCATCAACGTCATTCCACATTCGTCGTTTCCGCCCCAAATTTGCGCAATTTTACCCCCTTTTCATTCACACCTGCTTCTTCTTTTTTTAATTTGCCGCGGTTTTAAAATGACGCGCGAGATACAACTGTCATCGGGATAACGATGGAATGACGAATTTCTGTGAAGATGAAAGTTGTCGAGATTTAATACAGATGAAACGATGATGATCAAGAATTGAGTGAATTTAAGGATTTCGTGTTTTAAGAGGTTTGTTGAATTTTTAATGTTGCTTGCTTTTCCTTGAAGAGTGGCGAGGTTTCGTAATGAGTTATGGAGGATTTTTGCCGGCCTGAGGAATGTCACGTGTTAAAAGACGCGAACAGGTGCGCTCAGTTGCATACAGAAAAGCTGATGCAGAAATTTTCAGGAAATATGCAGTTCGTTTAATGATGAGTTCTGCTAAGGTTTAGTGAGTGGATTTATAAAGTTGTTGAGGGTTTTTTTAATTAAAGGGACACGATTCTTTTTGCAAAGTTCTAACTGACTTTAAATTGAGGAATAAAATAAATTACTGTAGTGTTATGGATAACTTCTGAAGAAAAATGTGCTATTGTTTTGTTAAATTTTTTCAGTGACCCGAAAAAATGATATGTTATGAAATATCTATACAATTTTTGAAAATATAGATAGGTAGGTATTTTTTAATTTTGAATATTTTCTTCTAAATGCAGTTTCTTATTTTCAAAAGTCTTTTAGTCTATTCAAAGTTCTGTGGATTTTTTAATTCAATGAACCAACATATTAAAAAATAATTATTACAAATTTGAAAAGGTTGGAAGTATTGATTGTTTTTTGTTATTTCTTTGCTTAGAAGTTTGAAATAACTATTCAATGATCGCCAATCGATTTTATCGCTGACTCTTCAAGTTGTAAACAAAAATTCCCTAAAAATGTATCAGTTTAATCAGTGTAAGTAGGTACTCTTGAAACTCATGTATTTGTTTATTTTCTGTAATCAACAAAACTTTTAGGGGTAAACCTTACTTTATTATTATTGTCTTCAGAAGAACATGGTTTCCAAACTTTCAATTACAATAACGAAGTGTCTCGCTGTCCCGAAATTCGGGATGAGTGGTCAAATATTTTTCACAAGTTTGTGTAGTCGTCCCAAAATTTCAGGACAAATAGTCTATTTCCTCTTCCAGCTTCGCCAATTTTTCGGGACAACTATAAACGCAGCCTTAAAATAATTGTTATTTACTGAGTAAACTTTATTCAAAGACTAATATTCTGATGAGTTCACCAAGGACCGAACTTTATACAACGGAATCAAAATCTGAACATTTGAATAATAAAGGAATGCTAAAGTTATTTTTATTATCTGTGCATTTACAGTATTTACAATTAACTTCAAAGGTTTCCATTTGAAAAGTTCGGAATTCTCACGACTTCAAATTTTTTTAATTCGAAACCTAATAACTTTTATTATAGTTAGAATTTTTATTTGTTTTACTTCCAGCGTTGCTACAGGTGAGGGAATTCTGGAAAGTCAGGGAATTTAAAACTGGCCAGGGAATTTTCGATAAACTGAAGCTGAAGTTTGTAAAATTCTGTATGACTTTTTTCACTAAAAGTGTTAAAATAAATTTACAAACAAATAATTTTTGCATTAAAAATATTGATCACCAATAGGTGTAACATAGTTTTGTATACCTGAAAGAAATATTCATAATGGTCAGGGAACATGATAAACTGGTCAAGGAGAAGTCAGGGAAATTTAGGGAATTTTAAAATTAAGATCCTTTAGAAAAACCCTGATTCTTAACAAATATTTATCATTCCGAAATTCCGCAGTACAAATTCTCGAATTTATACACTTGCAGCTGTTAGTTATTCAATATAAAAGAAGTCATTCATTTTACAATGCATACTTCCAAAATCTTTCACTTAACATTTTTTTTATGTGAAGTCTTCATTTAGAAGCTTCATTTAAAAGCTTAATTTAAAAGCGCTAGAATTAAAAAATTTTGATAGAAGAAAAATAGGTATCAACTGTAAATATATAATGATTACTTCTTTAAATTGAAATGTAATTTATGTATTAAAAATTAAACAATAATTGATTTTACACGACAATTATAATCTGTTCAAAATTAAAGAATTCACAAATCATAATTAAATGCTTTTATTCAATTTCATATCCTCTTCAAATATTGTTTCAATCTAAAATATCCAATTTTTAAGCTATTCTATGTATATGAAATTTCTTAATCAAAAAAGGACAATTTTTAATATTTAACAATGTTTGATCTTTTAATAAAAATGAGCTATTATAATCTTGAACTGAATTGTTTAAAATAGGAAGCCTTGAATCTTTTTAAATTTCAGTGTCCTAAATTTCAACTTTGAACGTTACAACTTTAACTGAATCATTTTAAAAATCTCTAATTTGTATGTGAAGGTATTGAATTTTGAGGTGAAAATAATTGAACAATTGTTAATTTATAACAACCTCAGACAAAAATAATTTTACTTTTAATTTAAAAAGTGTTTAGTTTAGAAAAAATGTTAACCATTCAATTTTTAGTGTTTCTAACTTAGAATTTCTTAAAATGATTTAATTTTGATAATTTCTGAATGTATTGATCTATTCTGTAATCTAGAGCTTTGAAAATGATATCGTGGGTTCATATTTTTCAATCAGAAACTTTCTAACTGTTCAATTTATTAAAGTTAAAAGTTTAAAACTCAAAAAGGTTTCACTTTGAGCACTTCAATTTGCCGTTCAATTTTGATTACTTCAGATAAAAAAATGTTGAGCTTTAAGAATTTAAATTTTGAAATTTCAATAACCGTGAAAAATTTTTGCGAATCGGGAAATGACTGGGATTATTTTTCCCCAATTAAAACGGCCACACTGATGGAATCTGATGTATTTTTTCGCAGTTTCATACGTGCCTTAAATGAATTATTTCAATATTAAACGTGATAAGAAGAATTTCGCGAATTCCTCTTTCGAATATATTTTCGCTACCTTCACAGGGGATACCTATGATGATATCAAGTTACTTCTGGCGTTCAAAGGGTGACAGACACTGCACATTGCACAATGTGAAGTGCTACTCGAGTTTTTAGTACATATTCCTGGAACTTCAAAGGTAGTATTCGAGCGGTTTGTGGTGTGCACCGGAAACGAATATCGAGAAAATGCACTCCTCAACTCGTGTGAATCTTTTGTTGCTTTAACATGAGAAACAGATTAATTAGAGGTAACAAGTACGGGAGTTGGAACGCAAGAATCATTGTTTCTCTACCAAACACTATGCCTCAAAGCACTAAGTGCCAATGTTTATTCCTAACTGTATCCATGCTTTTATAACAACGCGCATTTCCAGCTGACGCCAGCAATTGCAGTCAGTCATATAAAAAAAATCTTCCTGTTAGGGTAGCTTAACTCATATAATTTCATATGCAATTAACGTGTTCCTAATTACTCTTTATTTCGCATTTACATTCCAAAATAATGATTTCTTAATGCATTTAATAGTCGTTTATTAATTTTGTTTTTATTCCAAGTCTTGGTACGGCATTTTACAAATAAAATTCATGAATCAGAAATCCCTAATCATATTCCCTTATATTTATAACTTTTTTCCAAAATACTATTTCACGATGTTTGCTATATCTGCTAGTAAAAATGCGCGGAAGATTTACGGAAATTCTAGTACTTTTTCACTAATTTCTCTTCGAATTCGCACTAATTGCAAGTGGTCACATGTACGTTACTGATTCGAATTTAGAGAGTACATTCAAATTTCACTTCTTACGTACCTTTCATAATTTAATTTAATTAAAAATTGAACAATTACATATACATTAAAACATAGCAAATAGAACAGTTCAAATGATGAAGTTCATATTTTTTAAGTTTTGAATTAGAAACGTTCAAAACTGAACTATTGCAATTGCTAACGGGCCAAATGAAATAATTTCAAATTGGAAATATGACTAATTGAACAATTTGAACTTTTAAGTGTCAAATATACATTATGGGAATATATGTCTAGAATTTTAAATTTGTATGTTCCTCCAAGATATCTAAGTAATTATTTTAGTAAATTAAAAAGAAATTTTTGTTTGGAAGTATCTATTATGGTTTTTTATTATAGCTTTAAATACAACACGCTAGATTCTTGATTGAAAGTAATTAAAGTTTGAATCTTCGATTATTATAAAACGCAGTATGAATGTTAAGTTAGTTAAACCAAAATTATGTTCATTCAAGAATTGGAATTTCGATTATTATAGTTATATTTATATAGTTTATCTAGAGAAGTATGCTCGCACATGTTAAATACCTACTGAAAGTTAAAATTTAAGCCATATTAATAGAGAGGAACGAACCTAAACTATTGTGCGCATTCGTTTCTTAAAGGAATAGTATTTCGAAGTAATAAATCGTATGTATACAAATTTTAAAAAAGAACCTCAAAGCCATGATATATTTTAAAATACATGGAAAATTGTATGAATATCTGCTCGTGGTTCTTGTTTAGCATTATCTGGCTTTGCTTACCGAAGAAACATTTTCATAATGTTCAAACGTTATGAAAATTAATAAAAAAGTTTATTTAACTTGAAGTTGATAATTCAGAAATCTCAAGTGACGTCACAGAAGAAATCTGTCTATAATTTCGGTCACAATTTCAATTAATAATAATTATTAGCCTAGAGTTTAGCATTTTTCAATGATGAATCCCTATAGCTGTACAAATAAATCGAACAAGCTCAGGGAAAAGCATAAATAAAATCAAAACCAAATATTACTGCTAAGCGTAACAAAAGATTAGCACACAAATTCTATCAATTAATTACCTAATAATTTCATTTTAAAATTTTATTTTATTTTTCAAGCATTTTTTTCACTGATAGCGAAATTTTTGAAAATAAAAAGGAGATCCGATAGATGGTTTTCTGTCATATAATTGAATATTTTAAAATCATTAATATCTATTTGAAGATAGTATTTTTGGTCTTTCCGATTATAGAGGGTATTATCTAGCAGGCATAATAAAATGTAAAATATCAAATTGTTGTAATTTCCAAGTATTCAAATTTGTGCGTAATAAAATTGTATCATCTATTTTTATATTGAAAAGTGAAATGTTCCAAACATATGGCAATTATACAAGTTTAAAATTTTAATATTCAAAATTTTTTGGTTTTATAAACCGGATTTTTGAAGATTCCCAATATCAAATTATACCTATTATGTTTTTAATCTGAATTCTTCCACTAAAATAAACATTCTAAACAGAGAAATTTCAAAATTAGGAGTTATATAATCTAAAACACTTCAAAATTGAATTATCATTTAATCAATATAATAATAATATCAATTAATTGATTTAATCTGAAGAATCTTGAATGTTTCTGAATTAAAAAATTATAACATTCAAAACGGAACAACTGGATAGATTTTGTGGTCAGCATTGGTTCTTCCTGACTATTTCTTGCAATTCTTCGTGAGAGTTGAAATTTTTTTACGGACTTTCGCTTGCTTTTGCTGTAAGTACAGTGGTCGAAAGTACGAAAAAGTCTCTTGAGGTACTGTATAGTTATTCGAAATTTCTCTCGAGTATGCAAAGCACGGGCCATTAATTTTCTTGGCGATTCGTTGTACGCGAAGGCATTCTTTCAGGGTTGATGTATTATGCACAGAACATTGTCGTGTGTGATTTTTTTTTCATTCGAATCCGGCTCGACCACAGGCTTCGGCCGAGGACCTCCCGACGACTCCAAGGTTCTAGACAGGTGCATTAGTGTTTCAGAAATAAAGGATCAAGTGACTGCGAAATTGAGTGTCGAAACCATAAAAAAATTATTCCAGTTTGTCTCGCTAAACTTCCTTTGTCGGAAAAAAATATTTCTCAATAGAAACACCTCTTCTATACTTGAAGTTCTTGTCTTTTTAAAGAAATTTCATATTATTCTCAGGGATTTCACCAGAACTGTTTATCCAATACTATTTTATATCTTTAATCTGCAGTGCACATTTTCTTACACACACTTCTTTTAAACATCTCTTTCACAATACTTTTTTATGGCTTTTTTCTCTCAATCGAGCTCTCAATTTAAAAATTTTATAGAAATGTAAATATATCACTATTTTTGCAGAATATCAAGATTAAAACAAATTTAATAATTTGTCATAATTCGATCAGTAAGTTTTTAAGTTAATTGAAAAGAGGAAAAGTTCCTTGTCCATCTTTACAATAGACATTAAAAAAATCAATTTGTGTATTAAAATATCCAAATAGAACTTTTTGTAGAATTCAAGAAAAAGACATTTTTGTACGTAAAATTTTTAGTTATGTAATAAGTTTTTCCTTACTAAAATTTAAAAAATACCTATACAATTTTTTAGAAATTTCACTTAAAAATATTAAAAATATATTTTCGCGAGATACATCACTTTAAATAAATTTATATTCGATTTTTCATCCAAAAATATAGATAAACGGGTAATATATCAATTTGATTCAAACTATATGATTATTTTAAAGTTATTAATCAAAATTAAACTATGTTCATGAAATAAATATTATTGTATAATTTTTATTATGCTGCTACGCATACTTTAAATAAAAAAAAACCAAACAGTAAATTCTATGACCTAAAAAGTGGATTTTCTAAAAAAAAACGGCTCGATGAAAGGTTTCGATTCTTGTTACAAAATACTCAGGAAACAACCCACATTCAGAATTTATAAGACTATTTAAAGTGCAAGGAACTTTCTGTTAAATCATGTTAAGCTTCACCGTGGGATTAGTTTTACACATTTTTAATTAATTTTGTATACCTAATGTTTTATTTTTAAATGTTTTTTAATTTTTGCCTCAATTTATTATTACCTTAGTAAGATAGCTTTCAGTATAAATATCTCTATAGTATTGATTCCTCTTTAAAGAACATTTTGCTACTAAAATTGAATATCTCTTCCCCCATAAACCGAAGTGAAAATAACGTTTCCATAAATGTTGTCCTCTACACATTAATATAAATTTTTGAGTAAACGGTAGCTATGTCGTCGTGAATAATATTTTATTGAGCATCTGAGCCATAGTAACTATAGGTATCTTGATACATACGTAGGACACTGTCGGGAATCGTATTCGACGCATAATGTAACTATGAAGTAACGGTAAAGACGAGCAGCAGAGGAAAGACACCAAGGCGCTCGGAACTTTTAACATGCACCAGGCAACAACCGTGATATCATCTTGCTCAAAATAAATTTACCATCTCAACGATCTTTGATTAGCAAATCAGTTAAAAGAAGCAAAACCTGTCGTGATGCATCTACAATTCTATACAATATTTATTTCCTAGATTTCATCTTGCAAAAGGAGTACATTTCTCGATAGATTCTCTCAATTTCCTTCCTTCGAGTTAACCCTATTCTTTTCGTAAATATAGCTTTCGTATACTAAAATTCAAGTAATAATTATTCTAATTGCTAAGTGAAACTTGTAACTAAATCACGAGCAGGTACTTGAAGATTTTGTTTCTAATCAAGTAAGATATCGAGTAGCTTCTTGAATTTATATGGAAATTTGGATGGCCTCTGACCGGGAAGTGCCAGTGAATTTATTTCTTAATCGAGGATATTTTTAATTCTTTTTGCTGAGAGAGAAAAACGTCGAATTGGTTTACCATAACTGCCAGTTGTAGAAAAAACGAAATTTTAAACTTGTTATACCTTAGAATTGGTTTCCTTCATTTCAAAAAAATGTGTATGGATTTAAGCAAATTATCTGAATTGAAGACTCAATTCTGGAATTTAGATATAGAATTGTTAAACGTAGAATAATTGTGTCGAATTTAATGTAACTTCATTAAAGTGGATTTAATGCGTTCACGATGATTCATTATGATAAATTAAAATTCAAAATTTTGAAGCTTTTTCGGGTTTCAATCGTGTGTGAAACTATTAATGTTGCCGACGTTTCGTGAACATTGCAGTTCACTTCTTTCAGTTTTAGGTCAGCCCTGAAGAAGTGAACTGCAATGTTCACGAAACGTCACGAACATTCATAGTTTCGCACACGATTGAAGCCCGAAGAAGCTTCAAAATTTTGAATTTTAATTTATCGTAACTTCGTTAAAATTGACAAACTTTCAAAGCTTTAATTTTTGAATTTTGTTATTGAAATCGTTCCAAATTCAATTATTTCAAAATAAAATATCCAAAATTGGACTACATTACATTAAAAGCTTTAATGAGTTATTCAAAATTAAAAAGTGATTGCATTATAGGAATTCTGTTCTGAAAGAATACAACATTGAAAATTTTCAAATTGAAAGTGTTCGATAATAAATTAATCATTACAATTTAAATTAAAAACTTTGAAAATGCGACAATTTCAAATTAAAAGCATTTAGAAATGAACAACTATTTATAAAATCGAACCCTTTAAAATTTTACTTTATTGAAATCAATAATTCTTTAATTGAAATTATTCCGAACTGCACAATTAAAAATTGGAAACCTTAATAGTAAAGTAATTTTAGGTTTAAGACGTTCAAGGTATTTTTTACTTGAAATTGAAGGCTTTGAGAATCAAATAATTACAGATTGCAAGTTTGTAATTTTAGACAATTGTAAATGAATACATTGAATAATTTCGAAATAAATCCGTCAATATGCTACAATAGTATTTCAGATGGAAAACAATAACAATTGAACAATTTTAAATTGAAAACGTTTCAAGTGTTCAATTTCAGATACATCTAATTTAAAATTGTAACATTTTTAATCATTTTAATTAAATTTTTAATTGAGGACTAAATAGTGTTAGATCTAAACATTTAAAATTGAAGCTAAAGTGCTGGGTCCGCTTCTTTACGAAATTAAGTTTTCTTCCAAAATCATACTTTTACACTTTTTTTACACCTATTTCAGTGAAAAAATGAAGGTTCTGAATTTTTTACCCTGAAATTCATCATTTAAATGTATTTTAATATTTCAAATTTTCAAAGAATTCAAACTAAATAAACAAATTACACTGGAATATTAAATTTTTTTAACAATTTGTCGGTCCTCATCGGATTTCGGCAAGAGTGTAAGAATTGAAGATATTATTATCAAAATGTAAAAAGGTTATAATAATGCTATACTATTTTCATTTATAACACCAGGAAAAGCTAAATTGATCCATTTACCTACACAAACAAATAAATTACCCAATCGATTTTACATTGTTCCTCAAGCTTTTTTGCTTTTCCTGTAAAATTATATTGATTGAACTTTGCAGCGTTTAGCTTGCCCCGCTTTAATTGCTGTTTAAAAAAATCGAATAATTGACTACATTCAATTCGAAATTGTTGAGTTTGAAACTTGGCAAATTTGGTAATTTTCAGTTTTCAACGAGTAATGGTGAGATTGTTTATGTACAATTTGAAACGCTTTTTATTCAGAGATAATCTAATTAATGCTATGAATCATCATTTTTTCAAATTTTGAAAGTTACTGTTTTTAAATTATCTAATTTCTAATGATTAATTTTGAAATACTATAAAATTTTGAAATTAAATTTATTCAACTCACTAGAATTTAATTTTGAAAATATTTGAATTTAAAACTTTTCAGTACTGAAGGTTTACGAGTTTGAAAATTGCACTCACCCGATAATAATTTTAGTTGAAAGTGTTAAAAAAGTGGGAAACCACGTATCTTATTTTCTCGTATTTTCTGACTTTACAAGGTTCAAAGAAAATGTGGTAAAATAGAATTCACCTTGGCTGTATTGTTCTAGAGCTTTAAAATATTCATGTATATTTTATGAATGCCTCAAGCAAAATGCATATTGATTCAATTAGGACTCATAAGAGTCTTGTACCATCCACAATGACATAAAGACGAACATAATTTTAAAAATAAAATTTATTTCTCTCAATGTAAAGCGATGTAGATATGAGTTCGCGCTCGAGTGGATTTAAAAAAGTAGAGAAAATTATTAAATAGTCAAGCATACATGCGTATATCTTTCTTTCCCCTTCGGTCGACTTTGATTCATCCGAGGAACGCCTTGTTCTCGCCTCTCGCGATAGATACGATCAAAAGTGACTGATTAACGATCCAGACGAGTTTTCCTTTCGACAGCACCGTATCGATACAACCTTTTGCGCGAGGTTGTAGTGATATTAATTTTATGAAATATAATTTTTAACCTTCTTTCAGGATGAATAAAATTGGAGGAGAGTAGACTGAATCAGGGGAATAAGGAAGAGAAGCAATGGTCGTCGATTGGCTGTGTCCGGGCCTCAGGCCCACCGGAAACCGGAGGCCTCGTCTTCTTCATTGCAAGGTGATCCTCCTAGATGAGCATGAACTTGTTCAAGACGTTTTGGTGAGTCTTTATTGCATTATGTCACTCAATTTCAGTCAGAATTATTCAATTTTCCTCAGTTTTTAGGTCTGAAGTTTCTGCGTCAAAATATAAAATTTCCCAACTCATATTCGATAAGTTTATTTCCAGAATTTGTTAGGGTTATACAAATTGAAGAAATAGAGTCGTCATTTTAAGAGAGGCACTTACTTCCGCATGGAAATTTAAAATTAGGGATTTCTTAACACTTGAATATCAGATTATTCACATTAAAACCGATTCTTATTAAATAATTTTTTATTTCAAACATCCAAAATTTGAGTGTTATCTTCTGATTTTTTCGCATATGACATTTTTGAGGTTTTAAAGGCTTCAATAAGAATTTTCTTATGAGTTCAATATTTTTTAATTGTACCTTTTTAAACTCTTTAGAATGTTTGAAATTTTTTACAATGCCAGGCTGCGACTTAAAAATGTTTCAATATTAAAATCGGGAAAATGACCGGTGATTTTGTTCAGCAGAAAAAACCGGGAATTGATCACGAATTTAATTCAGTAACCAAGATTTTCTTTTAAATGTACTAATATGCAGATTGAAAGTGATTTCACATATATTACTAATCTAATTCTAAGTTGGAACAGTGAATTTTCTAAAAGAATTATGAGTTTGGACAGAGAATTTCAGTAAAGGATTATAATTTTGATAATTGGGACAGAGAATTCCCGTAAAAATGTTCATTTTGACTTTGGAACAGGGAATTTCGCAAAGAATTATAATTTTGACTTTGGGACAGACAGTTTACGCAAAGAATTATAATTTTGATTTTAGGACAGGTAGTTTCCGTAAAGAATTATAATGTTGACTTTGGGACGTGGATTTTTTTAAAAGAATTATAATTCTGAGATATAACTGGAAATTTCTATAAAAAAATTGTAATGTTCATTTTAGGTTCACTTTAGAATAAGAAATGTCGTTGAGAATTAGAATTAAAAAATTTTTTTTCTTTAAAATGTTTGAAAAAGGAAAAATTGCTATATTTCGAAATTATAAAAAAAAATTCTGTAAGTATAAATGAGCCGTTCTCTAGAAAAACGGCTTAAGTCGAAAAATATCGTTTTTCGATACTTGCATTTTTAAGTATGTACAGTGTTTGATAAGTGGTTATTTTTATTTGCGCGTACTTTAGATGTTTCGCTTAAAAGTTATAGTATCCAATTATGAATTTCGACCGTTCGGAAAAAATTAAACATTACGTATTAATATTTATCAGCGTATTAATACATAATACTTAAGCCGTTTTAACGGAGAAGGACTGAAAAAGTCTTCAAAAAGATGCGTAACGTAGGATAAAGTGATAGTATTGCAATAATTCTATTTGAAACTCATTATACATTATTACAATTACATTTATTTCAATATTATTATAAAATATTATTTATATATAATATGCCCGTAACTACCGCGCGCGCTCGGGTCGCAACGGACAGCATTCTATACCGACTGTGTAAGCTTATCCATTGGTTTAAAATGCTTGAAACTTCACATACACATAATAGAGCCGTGCAGTAATATAATAATTCATAAATTTTCGAAACTACCTAAATCGACTTAAGCCGTTTTTCTAGAGAACGGCTCAAATATAATTCTAAGTAGAAACAGGGGATTTTGGAAGTAAATGTAATTGTGACTTGGAATCGGGAATATTCGTAACGAATTATAATGTTCACATTGAAAACGGAGATTTCTGTAAAGAAGTATAATTTACACATACTATAGGACAGATAATGTTTGACATGGAATAAGATTTTTGGAAAATAATTTGAATTCTGATTAAGAAGAAGGGAATTTGAATAATCCCTCTTCAAATTCAGAATTATAATTAATTACAAAATTCTCTGTTGCAAATCAGAACTGTAATTCTTAGCACCAAGAATTATCTGATGATCCGACTCAGATTATAATTCTTGCTAAAATTCCCTCTTCCAAACCAGAAATATTTTAGAATCGTTTAAAATTATACAAATCATTTGAACTTTTTTAAATTGAATAGAAGAAAACTGGGAATTTGAAATCATCCGTCGGGTGCACACCCTGAATTAAAATAAAAGAAATTTTGATAACGGCCGGTAAACAAATTTTGAAATTGTATAAAATGAGAATACGGGCCTTAAATGTGCAATTATTTAATTTCTACGGGCTTAAAATATTGTATGGTTTATTTTAAGTATTTTAAAATAAGCAAAATTCAATCATTTGTCATGTTTTTCTTCAAAATCGTGCAATACAAAACGTTGAATTTGTACATTTTTAATGTTGAACGTTTTCAGTTCAAAAATTTTCATTTGTAAAAGCCCTCAGGTTTAAATTTTGTTTATTTAAGCGCTTATGCATTCATAAATGATATTGAAATTTCGGTTCGTTGAGTTATAATGTCTTTTCAGATTATTTAAATTTAAGATTTGAGAATTATAAACAGGGATCACAATCTTTTCCCTATTCCCCTGCGTCTCCCCTTTTTTTCTAAATTCCCCCTTTTCCCTCAATTCTGGAGAAACTTTCTTTTTTTCCCTTTTCTCTTTAGAAAAACGATAATTGAAACTGCAATATTTAAACCATTGTTACAATGTTAAATAATTTTAATACTCCACGTTGATCAACTGCATAGTTGAAATGTTCTATCTTCAACAGTTTAGAGTCAAACGTTCAAAATAGAGTCAGCTGAATTTCATATTTGTATTGCAGTTTAGCTTGAATGGTGTAATAAATTTTTGATAAATATTTTTACTCTGCATTTATATAAATAAAATATTTAAAAAATGTAAATATAATCTTAGGCGCTCAAACTAGAATTATATTTCATTTCAGTTTGAGAGCATTAAAGAGAGTTAGTATACGCAATTTAAAAAATAAATTATTTAGTAGCAGAAATCATAAAAAAAACCTTAGCATTACCTAAAAATATAACATTTCCCATAAAAGGCTATTTTTTTTCTACGTGTAAAATTAATTTTTAATCTCTCCACTATTTCCCCCATTTTTCGTGAAAGAATTACCCTATTTCCCCTCTTTTGATCACTTTCTGTGCTATGATCACTGTATAAAGTAAAATTTAAAATCGATCCTTGCGTGGATTCACCGCATATCTTTATTTATTAAGTATTACTTATTTGAATAAAAAATGCAATACTCACTTTTAATGAGTTAGTTCCGTTCATCACTTTCTGGAGTCAATTTTAATACCTGAAATAAAAATAAGGGAATTTGTAAATGTTTCATAGAATACATATTTTTATAAATGTAAAATGTAAAATTCTTTAGAAGTCTTCTCAACGCCGCTCAAAACTTGAACTACATTCTTAAATCAGATACAATATTCATTTAAAAAAAATACAACATCGTTCCGTGGTTGCTATCAAAAGAATGAGCCTGAGTGGAGATAAAAGTCGTTGTAGAAAAATATGGTTAATCTGAAAGAAGTAGTTAAAGGCTGGCTTGTGAGATTAAACGTGTTTTGAGATTTAAGGCGATTATATTATCGCCCGAGTTAATTCAGTTACTTACTCAGCTACCGAGGATTTTTATAGTTATTCCGAGTTATCCTTATGGCTAGGAGTGTAGGTGGTTGTGGTGGTTAAAGTTGTTCAGGCGTGCAGTCAACCATTAGAATAGGAAGCCTATTAAAGTTCGCTAACCGCACTAACGTGCATGTAGGTATGCCATTATCCATTCAGTGTGATAAATCGATGACAAGCATTTCCGACATACGATTCCAAGCCATTGTGTGTCGATTTAGTTCAATATTTCCTCCTCGCATTATTAGAAAGCTTTTAGCCAAATTCAATCCCCAAAGTTGGTTCACACCCTGTGACTGTTAGATTAGACTCTTCCATACATAGACCATTCTTGGATTGGAAGTTTCATATGAAAGAGGTCAGAGATTTCATCTACTCAGGGGGGCTTTGAAACGAAAATCGTAAACGTCAAAACTTCCCCGACGAGAGCTAAAAAGCTTAATTTTTATAGTAGAGTACACTCGGGGTAATGCCGAACGGCGGGGCAAAAGCGACTTCGCAAATAACATTGATATTCTTCAATTCTTTTAATTTCGCTTTAAATCAAATAATCTATTTTATTAGAGAAACGGTGCTATTAATTTAAATCTTGAGAATTTAAGTTTTAAAAGAAGAGGATGACTCGCTGGCAGGAATGTTACGTTTGCAACATTAATTGAAATACTTACAGCATTCACATTCAATATTCTGACAAATAAATCATCATTCCATCAATCACTAACGAAAATTAAACTTGATCCGAGTCCAAAATATATAAAATTACAAAATAGCTGAGCCTTTACCATCCGGACAAGAGCAACCAATAGTTGGAAATAGTTAATAGTTAAATAGTTAAATAGGAAATAGTTGACAAATGCTTAGATGGGAACTCAACTATAAACTTGGTTGATAATACGATAAATCTGTAACTTAAAAACAAAACGGATCGTACCTCAGCTATCACTATTTTTAATAAAGAGACCTTTCACGTCTTGCTGCATATCTTCAAAAGTAACTTCTCCAATTTTAAATCCTCATATATTTATATTTCATAAAAAATTATTTTCGGTCTTACCATGGCATGTGGGACAAGACCGACGCAACGTAGCTTGTTAGAAATAATTGAATTCCTAAACCGTTGTTTTATTAGAATGTTAACTCGTCAGTCTTGTCCTGATCTACCTACCCGTGGAGCCAAAATAATTTCACGAAATTTTACAAAAACTTGTCGAGTTTTTAAAGTCGTTGACGATCTTAAATAAATATTTATTGACGATTACCATTTCTAAATCTCCTATACACTTTATAAAATAATATCTGAATCGATTTCTATAAAATTATGTTAATAATTTTTAGAAAATATATGAAGGCACTGATCTGGATTCTTTGATCTAGAAGCATCGCATCATTGGCCGATAGGCATCAAACCTGAATGCGAACAGAAAGAAAAATATCTCGTGAGAATGGAAAAATTTATGAGGCGTGAATATGATCTCATTTATATGAAAATTGGTTCTGGAATTACTTTTCTTGAAAATTTGAAAATTTAGAAAACGATTTCTTTCAAAAAGCGGAACGATTGGATTTGAAAATTTCATTCTCATATTTCTCCACCTTTTCTGTGAAAAGACGCAAATGAATAATTAACATTTGTTTAAATAATTTCAAATTATATTTTACAATAAATATCACTCTTAAAATTTATTAACTGCGTCATTAATTTCAGAAAATAGTAACTTTCCAGGATTTACGGGGAAAAATTGATAAT
This sequence comes from Andricus quercusramuli, assembly GCA_932178445.1. Classification (NCBI taxonomy): domain Eukaryota; kingdom Metazoa; phylum Arthropoda; class Insecta; order Hymenoptera; family Cynipidae; genus Andricus; species Andricus quercusramuli. Next base: position 139,287 of record CAKNXH010063746.1, on the reverse strand, counting down.
ACAAATGAAAATTGTTTAAATAATTGTGAAATATGTTAGACAAGGTATAATACTCTTGAAGTTTATGAACTGTGTCATTTATCTTGAAAAATAATAACTTGTGAATTATCGAATAAAAATAATTCACGTTGAAAAAGTTTTAGAAAATACCGTATTTAACATAAAATTACGTAGAACTGTTTTTTTGGATTTTTGGGATATTTTTTGGACAGAATATAAGGTTCTTTGTGAGGGGGGGGGGGGGGCCAAAATAAAAAATGATTGGGTGGAAATTATTCCTTGAACATTCCTTAAGAGGTCTACACAATTATTTACAAAAATTAATCACAAGTAGGGGAAAGTGGGGTGTGGTGTCAGTGCGGGGCATAGCGACTCTTGCAAATAATGCTCGTGATTTTTCATTTTCATATTCATTTTTTTACGTAACATAGCTTTCTTTGGTACTTAAGGAAGCTATTTTATGTAAAAAAAACTAATATAAAACTCACGAAACACCGTGCTTTTCTCATTTTGAACTCCATATTAATATCAAAAACCCGGAATAGGGGTTAATATTAATCGACTCGAACAAAAAAGTACGGAATTCCTTTTTCCGGAAAACAAACAAATTGGGGGAGATCTATCACTGAAAATCCAAAGTCTAATTTTTGCAGGTATAAATTTGAATTACTCTAGTGAGTACACTTGAGAAAAAATCACCCTTATTTTCAATGGATACACTTATTCTCGATTGGTGATATAAGGATACAGATATAACGCTAGAAAATATGCAATCAATTTTAATGATATCCAAAGTGGAGATTCCAGACGAATGTGAAGTAAATGCAAAATAAATTCATCGCTTGAATACGAAAGCAGTGGCTAATGGTTTTGCAGATCGGAAAGTTGAATCGGCAATTCGCGCTGATGGTGGCAATGTGCCTAGGGGTATAGTACTTCCTATATGTATGTGTATTTGAACGAGAATAAGCGTTTGTGCATTGCACTCGGCAGAATGAAGAACGAGGGGGAGGCCGCTGCAGCGGGCAATTCAAAACCATGGTTCATTCTGCCTACGTACGACTGTACTCAGTACTGCACTGTACCATCGTATCGCATCGCGTCAGAACCATCGAGTACTACACGTATTGCTTTGTAGCCACTTGATGAATGGGGCGCGATCAGTTTCTTGTACAAGTACGAATCGAGTGGAACCAACCTCATATTCGACCATCCTCGCAGAACGTATTGCCCACGCTGAACCTTTCTCGATGGCAATTATCAAGTTGCTCATTACACCTAGTAAGTTCGCGAGATTACAACGCATCCATTACCAAACAGATCGCCTCTCGACCTCCCATGTAGAAAATCTATGAGGCAAAATTCTTCTCTTTCAGGCAGTACAAAATTATCAATGCTCAGCAAGACTCACGGTTCATATGTGACGTGCGCCGAAGAAAGGGGGCTTACTCTGGAAAAATCGAAATCGAGGTTTTTACACCTTTCGATAGTTTTTGAGTTGCTCTTTTCAATGAAACCATCAAAAAAAAATTCCGAGCGTTATTATTGCTAATAATTGAGTTGATAGGTACCCGAGAAATCGTGCTTTCGCTCGAGAGCTCGAGATCCCGTGAAACACCTCCCACCACTCACCACCACGTCTCTGCGTCTCATCTTTATCCCGTCCGTGAGCAGCGCCGCAACATGCGTGAGAATGTAGTGGCAAGCGGAGAGGGAAGATGTCGTGGTCTTCCCTCTCTTCTAAAAGCCGCGTCTATCGGGTCGACTTCGACAGCTCGTCCTGAGAAATCTCGCTTTCCAGAGTAAGCCCCCTTTCTTCGGCGCACGTCACATATACATATGGCAGGCTTCAACTACACCCTTTTTTACATTCTCATAATTGATGACTGCGAAAGTATTAGATTCGAAATTTTACACCGCAGTTTTTCCAAAACAAAAAAAAAATACAAAAAAACTTTACAACATTTCGGTATATTCTAAAACAGTGCAGAAGTTTCTAGAATATTATAGAGTTCTAAAAATCCAGAAAATTAAAAAAAAATTCGAATTATTCAAGAATTTTATAGAAAAGTCAAGAACATTCCAGATCTTCCTATAAGATATAGTCCGGCGGATACTGTAGCCAATTATGCATTTCGTGTCATAAGCGGTGACATTTTTTATGTTTCTGGCACCGAGAGCAATGTTTTTAGGGTGCGGGGAGTGGGGAGGTCGAGATGGTCTTATTTTAGCTAGGCACTATTTGAAAAAGTTATATGAATTTATGTTATACTTGATAAACAAGAGTAGTAAATATGAATCCCTATTAAATTGAGGTCCATATTGATCAACGCTAAATCAATGTCATTGAATTGAAATAAGGTAATAATTATAGAAAAGTTTCGTGATTAATGTGAATAACAAACTTTTACCAATTTTTCGTAAAAGATGGTATAAAAAAAGACGTCAAATACGTCTTATTAATAAATGTTCTAAAGAAGCTGTTTACATCTTTTTTGGGTGAACAATTTTAGTGCTAAACTTTTTTACACATCTTGCACAGTTTGATCGGAATATGGAATTTTCCATTTTTAATAACATGCTAAGAAATGTCCGGTGAAAATTCTAAAACATTATTTAAGAATTTACCGTTAAAAACATCCGAAAACCAGGGGAACATAAAATTAGTAATTATTGCAGAGAACATTGCTCATTTGTGAATCCATTTTTAATATCTTTATTCTTTGCAAATATTTTATACCGTGTCTATATGCGTAAGAACTCAACTCATATAATATATGCATAGGGACAGATTCTCTTTCCGCTTTCCAGTCCACCCTTTCCAGTACGTCACGTCCGTACTTTTAGCCCCAGCCAGTATTTTAATATTCAAACAATTTATTTCAAATTGAGCGAATAATTTGTTATTTTATATTAGAAAATTAATTGAAGTTCAACAACCTGCTATTTCAATATAAATTTAAAATTCCAGAAAGTCTAGAGAGGGTAAAACCCTTTATAGTGAAAATCGATAGGTAGGTGTAAACCGTAGAGCTATCGTATAAGGAGGTATTCAAACGAATTCAAAGGTATTTGTCGAGGCAAATTTGCTTGGCGTTAAGCACGCGCTAATTCAGCATGAAACGCGCCTCTTATTAGGCACTTGATGGCACCCAAAGGTGCTTACCTTGGTACACGAGCCTCGTGGGGTGTCCGATTAAGCGATGGCATGCAATAATAATGGCTAGGTGATACGGCAATAGTGCCTTTTGAGGGTTCTATTAAGACGAATATGCGGTGCGCCCTCGTATCCTCCCAAGCTTGGTGCTTGCTTGCTTGTTATTATCATCTGTAATCTTCAGTCAGTTTACCAACCTGGCGATTTGCAGTATGGATGGTAAATTGTACTCGAGTGCTGCTCAAGGATACTCTCTGTAAATCTGTGTAATTTCTCGGCTCTCGGATGCAAGGCAACATAACCGCCTCTTTATTATATGGCTCAACTACAACCTACAAAGGAAGATTTATTTGGACAAATAAAGATTTATTCCAATATGAATCGTAAGTGCTCGCAGATTATTTATTGGAGGAGAAAAGATTTTATACAGTGGTTTGCGAGTAAATCAACACTTACAATGTATTCTAGTGATTTTTGGACAGTTTTTTATTTGTCCAAGATCAATATTTCATATTTCCTGCAGATCCGGCTGGGCGATAGGGTGTTCTGGAAAAATTCAGATGGACGATCTTGTAGAGGTCCAGATATATGAAAAATTAATTTTCAAGTGGACTGGATAACCATTTAAAATATTATTGTCCTGTACTGATTTTCAATCCCGATTCAACCGTGTTTCTTCTATTTTCTGCTAGTTTTCTTTGAGCACGAATTAAACTTTATTGAAGAAAGTTGTTCTCTGGATTTCCATTGTTGGAGGTTTAATGGAAGCAAACTCTCTGATGAATTTTTTTTTATACTTCAATTGAAATTGTGCATTCGTATAGTTCTCAGTCTCTTATACAAATTACTAAGCTCTCAAACAAATTTGATTGTGAAATATTTGTATAGCTTTCAAACTGAAGTTTTCTTCATTTGGAAGTTTTTAAAATTTTCAAATGTAATTGTTTAATTTTATATTTCAATTCAATTTATTCCACACATGTGTACGTAAACCTAAATGTCTAAATATTACCCAAATTGATAACCTAAATTATTTAAACTAAATAAATAAATACTTAAATATAATGCATAAAGATTAAATTGTTCAATTTTATAGAAAACCAATTTTAATTTGCACAAATGAATTCGTTCAATTGGAAAATTTTCAATTTTGGTGTTTAGAATTTAAAATTATTCAACTTCAAATATTTGATTTTAGATAACTAATTTTTGATTACCTGATATTTCATTTCTCATTTTTGTAAGCTTCTAAATTATAATTTTATTTTAGTATTGTACCACTTAAATTTTGGATTTGCTGAACGTTAAATTTGTAACTGAACTTGCATTTGAGCTCTAAATTTCAGGTTGGTGAATATTCACGAAAAGAATACTTCTTTCAAAAATAATGTTCTTCTTTTATCAATTAAAAGAAAGTTTTTATGTTTAAAACGAAAATAGTGTAAAAACCTTTATTACTCACAATACTGTTTTACTATGAAATAAAGAGATTTCCGGTTGAGATTTATTTAAAAATACTAACCGGGACTACGTGATCCACTCTACTGACATTCTTGAAATTGCTCATTTTGTAAAGTTCTTAATTTGATGAAATACATTCCAAATATCAAATTCTTCAAAATAAATCAATATAAATTTTAACATTTGAAATTGTGTAATTTAGAAGAATGCATTGAAGGACAGATTGCGTCGTAATCGATAGTGTGTTCATAAGCTGCCTTCATCTTCATCTTCAATCAATCCATAATGATTTTCTATCGACAGTTACATCTTTTTCTATGCTATAAACTATGAAGCAACAGCTGAGTAATCTTTGGAAAGCAATAAATAAATTTATTGATGTTATTGGATACGAACTACCACTTATACTCATAATGATAATTATAATTTCACTATTAGCTAGTTACAAATTTATGTACACTATATTATAATAATAATTCTAAATATAATTCTACAATTTTTAGAAATTATAAATGTTACTCAACAGTTTATATATAAATATCTTAAGATATATCTAATTGATTTCATAATGTTCTTAAATTACTATTGTAATCCTGATGAGGCTCTATAAAGACTATCATATGGGCGAAATGTTGTATTATCAACGAAATCCATAAGTAATGGCCAGAAAATCGAGAACTCAGAACACCTCTTATTGTTAATAAACTGCTCAAAGATTCGTTTGATTCAACCAAATCTTTTTTAGATTTCAAAAGTAACTGTTGTGAGTTAGTTTCAAAAATAATTTCGTCGCGTAATCAAATTTCAAATGCATATTCAATTTAATTCTTATATCCTAAAGGTAGTTTTGAAGAAACTAACGCTATCGTTAATCAAATCTCTAAATTGGTGACACTCAGCATGTCTTTATCGTCCGTTCCTAATTTAATCAACTTTTTCTCTCGAAATTTAAAAATCTTTCTTCTGCTTCTTTTTTCGAATTGTTATAAAGACGTGCGACTACAGCCATCATCACGAGCAAAACTGCCAAAGAAACAGATTCCTGAAAATTTTACATTATTAATACGATGCATTCCGTGCCGGCGCGACGTTCAACGAGCCGGAAAGGAGGAAGAAGCAACAAATAAGGGAGAGGAATATGAGAGAGACAAAGGAAGAAAACAGAAAAGTCGAAAAGAAGGAGAAAGAGAAAACACTCGCTCGACCACCTCGCGTGGGTATATCATATAGAGTAGCTCACCCGTTGCGTGCAGACTTTGCAAAGAAAAGGACGCGCGTAATGGATACTAGGTATATGGACTTTGAAACAGCGCTATAATTGGAATTAATTAGAGGCATTTTACCAACTGAAGGCATTCGTTTGCTGAAGATTTCAACCCTTTCTCGTTTTTTTTCTCTTTTTCTTTCTCTCCCTCTCTCTCTATCTTTCTTCTCTCGTAAACGACAGCAACGTGGAAACGAGCATCTGAATTGTTTCGACCCTATGGGGCCTCATTCTCCAAGCTAAATTATTTCTTGTCACGTCTGAGTGACATCCTTCAACATTTCCTGCTGATAAGATACACAGAAAGAGAAGCATCATTTTCTCCTTTTTTACTCGTAACATGTTACAAGCTTAGCAGGTTTTTTAAATACAAAAATTAGAGAATAATAGTCAGATAAATGACGTGGATGTTCCTGGAAAAGGATTTGTCTGATTAAAACATTTTACATGGATTCTTTTGGTAGAGTTTATTTCTAATAAAACTAACCATCTTGTGAACAAGAATTTTTTTCATTTGTTTTTCACTTAGTATTATTAAACTAAAGTTTTCATATTTTCGTAATAGTTTTGCGCTTTTAGTTTTTCAAATATTTCATGACAAAATATTTTTTACTTGAATATAACAGATGACGATTTTTGACGACATTTTTCTCGAAAAGTATGAACATTTTCCAATTTTGTATAGATCGATAGAACTCTGTCAACTCACGAATGTTCTCTAATCTTTTCTAAAGAAATGAATCCAATTTTCATCAAATATACAATATCAAATTAAATCCAATAATCCAATTCCGAATTTCATAGGAATTGATTTAAATACGTTTTTAATTAAACATAATGAAACATTCAAATTTTAAAGCAAGCAATTTTTCTGGTTATTTAGTTTAAGAAGTAATTTAAAAAATGGGATGTAAAATAAAAAATTTTTGAGGAAACAGAAAGGGAGACGACATTTTATTGTACTTAAGATTGTAAATAAAGATTATCCATAAAGACGTTTAGTCAGATCATTATTAACCGTAAATCACGGTCATTATTCAACCATAATTTTTAGTTATTGTAAAAAGTCCAGTACCTGTAAGATTTACGGCTCGTCTCCGCAAATGTGTAGTTAATTGCAACCATAAACATCTAGTTAGGACACAATAATCTAGGGGTTTAACCATTACTCTCTGTGGTTCCCATCAATTGCTACTGACTCATGAATCCTCTTAATCGTCTCTCACAATGAACTTTTTCAAAAACTTGTAACACCACTCTAATAATGATTAATTTTCATTTTTTTAAGCTCACTGATAGGATCAATTAAATCGAAACGTGAATTACGAACGATTCAAATTATTTTATTGTCAATCCGAAATTGGTACACTAAAAAATCAAATAAATTCTCGATTATTTCCCAATTTTTCTAGTCCCATGGTCGCTCTAATTTTATTGTATAGTTATTGTAAATTTCTTTGAATAAACATTTAATATAATAAAATAATTCCACATCAAATTTTACATGTATAGAAAAAAATTCAAAAATTCAAAGCGTCCAATATATACAGTATATATAATATATAATATAGAATGTAATAGTCAGTTATCAAATTAAAAATTCTTCAAATTTGAAAAGCATACAAATTTAAACCTTACCTTCAAATTTAAGATTCGTAAAACTATAAATTTCAAATCATGAAAGCTTCAAATCTACGAAATAAATATTATGTAAGTACATATTACACTACAGTTTCAGAAATTATTTCATACCTAATTTTTTTTCACAATTAGCAATTATTCCTTTGAGAAAAACTTGTAAATTAAATTTAACATTATTTTCTCGACGAGTACTAATTTCTATTAGTTTCTTGTCCGATTTCTTTCTCAGTATAGAAAAAAGTGAAGACGTCAAGGTAAAAGTCTTTTCAACCGAGATTTTTGTTTGTAAGTGGTTGCGTGTCTACAATAATTCCATAATAATTTCAGGATTTATGGGCGATAATATTACACAGCTTCGCCCAAAAATGGCGTGTTCCCTTATTTTGAAGCATAATGGACTTTTGTATAGGTTCTGGTATTTTGGACGTAATTGCTCCTAAAGGTTCAAACATGCTCGAACATAGTTTGGAACGCATTTTTGAGTTACAATGAGTGGATGCGCGTGAAAAAGTTCCTGACAAAATCGAAGAACTTTCGACAGGGTTGACCTGGAGGGATGGTTTTTTTTTAGATTTACAGATAAATAACTACAGAATAGAGAAAACATATGAAGAAGAAAAAATTTCCTTTTTACCTTGTAGATCTAGGTTAAATTTGTCATTTTTACAAAAAGTTGTATTATTTGATACTATGGGCGCTCAGATATTATATTACATATCTTACGCATTTATTCTAACAGATTTCCTTATGCAGAATCCGAATATGGGCTTTAAATCAGTATAGGACTTCCTGTTTGTATAAAAAAAGGCAATTTAATTATCTATCTGAAACCTTCATGACATGAATGATTTCCACTAATGTAAAGTTGACTACTTGTCGTATTAAAAGGGTTTTGAAATCGTCGAATTCGAATACAAAGTGAAAATGTCAAAATTCAACATGGCGGACCAAAATTGTAGGATCGAGCTGATATGACTGAAAATTACTGTACGGAGTTTTTTCGGGTCGTTGATTTCGAATCTAATTTCGAATCGCCGTTTACCTACCTTTTTATATGGTTGCCATTCGCTCAATAAAACTCGCGATCAAGATCATATTTTTGCATATAAAAATTCAGAGTTACTACTAAAGACTGAATAAATACATAGTAAAAATTTCAAAGCTCTGTGTGTTTTAATTTCGCTACACAAAATTTCAAAAAAACCTTTTAAAAAAGGCTGTCACACGAGATGGCCCCCGTTAATACTGTTTAAACAATTATTAATGGTTAAGGAATGACCGCCAATAAAAGAATTATGTCTCAGTCCCCAATAATTTCTGTTCGATTCTATTATAAAAAAAAATTATTACTCCAATACAAATAGCTGATGCAGATGATTGTTCATTAAATTTGTTCCTAAAATAGAAAATTATCTATGAACTTTCATAAATTTAGTCCAACGACTTTTTTAGCTCACAGATTATTAGAATTTAGTCAAAATAATATGAATAAATGCTGTAAACCTCCACAAAAAATGTCTATTGACTTATTTTCTTATAACTAATTAAATACAATTTTTAACTTCTGCACCCTACAGAAAAACATTTGCTACATAGTAGCTTTAGTATTTGTATTATTTGAATATTTCGTATAAAATGGCACTGTTCAGAAGCTAAACAAAATGTTTCATTTTTTTATTTAATAAAAAAAAATAATTTTTTTTTAATCGAATCTGATAGCCGTATGCACAATTTCATTATCTTTCATTACAAAAATTACGGTTACGTCGGATCTAAATTGTCTTATGATTTAGATGCTAATTTAGTTCTTCATTCGAGCAGTTTTGTCCTTTAAGGGGGGTTTAATTACAAGAAGTAAAAGTCGGTGTGATCTTATGATCCTTGCTTCTTGTAGCAATATTTACTGCAGAAAATTTAACTCGTAGGAGTATATAGTGGCACTCAGATCCTTCATTATTTAGAACGATTTTCTAAAAGATAACATTTTTTAGTCACTCCCAGGTCTACAGAAAACCTGAGGAAAAATTAGGGATGTCTTGTTTTTGAATTGAAAGAATACCCAAAAATTTGTTTAATATCCATAACTGGCTCGACTTATTTAATAAAAGGAATAAATGGTAGATTTTCTCATATGGAATTCTCTCCACACGAAATTATCTGAGGCTTCTTGTCAGATCTAGTGATTTTTTTGGAAAAAATCATATTTTTTATTTTAAAAATATATCGCATATAACATTATATTATATTATATGGTATTATACTTAAAAGTATTTATCATCTTTAACATTTCTATAATTTAAACTTAAAATTATTGTTTCAAATCCGCAATTCTAAAACAGTTTAATTGTTACGCCTCAAAATAAAATGTTTGTGCTGCAAGAGATTACATTTGAAAATATTTGGTTTAAAATTTCTAAATTTTTGGTGTTTTTCAATTTAAAATTCCACAGTGTTGTAGTTTTAAATGTAAATATTAATAATTCCAGGACAATTCTACTATTAAATCTTTTAAAAGTGCAAAGTTTCATATTGAAAGCCTTGATAGCGAGCTTGATGAGCTTGATAGTCAGTTTATATTTAATAATTTTAGATTTACATATTCCATATTGTTTTGTTTTAATTTTAGTCCATTATAAATTAAATAATTTTAGAGTTAAATATTTTAAACAGTTTGGTTTCAATTTCAAACGTACACAATTTTCTGGGTTTACAGATTTTCGCATAATTTTTAGTTTAAAGGATTTGTAATTAAACTATGTTGAATTAAATGCCTTCAAAATAAATTCAAAACAATGAAAAATTAAGGCAATAATTACTCAAATTCAAGCCTTAAAAATGAGAAGGTTCTAGAACCATATTAGAAACATATCATAGCAATCTTCATTGGAAATGTTCAAGAATGAATAAAGCCGGTGTTGATTACAATCAAAATAGATCAAAAATAGAGGATTTGAAATTTATGCATCAGTAATTGAATAATTTCTTAAATTTTGAAAAGTTACAATTCTGAGTTCTGAATTTTCAGGTGGAATTTTGAAAAGTATAATTAATAATTTACAAGTTATTAATTTTTGAATGATTGAAATTCACTAAACATAATTGTAATTTTGGAGGGTTCGAGGTGTAAAACAGTTTTAATATCAAATTTCCTGGGAATAGTTTCAGAATAATTCAATTTTAAAGATATACAATTGAACACTTTTTAATTTTAAACGGTGCAAATGACGGTGAATTTGTTTTTTGATCTTAGAGAAACTTATCTAATCAATTTTAATTAACTATGTTATTTTATGTATCGAAAATTTAAAATTTTATAATTTCAGCAGCTTTGATTTGGAACATTGAATTAAGTTTTCAATTTCAAATCGTTAAATTTTAGTCACTTCAAATTGAAAGATGTTCAAATATATAAATTTTAGGTTTTCAATTTTTGAAATTACAATTTTTTTCAAATTTTGAACGCTTTTAATTAGAAATGATACACTTTTACCTCCTTTCTAATTAATTCGTCCAGTTATCAAAATTTTAGTCTGAAATTTTCCAATGTTGAGAGCTTCTGAATAAAATTTGTTTTATTTTATACATACCTTGAACTTCCAATCATATTTTGTTCATTACATTCAAAATATTGTCCTTTATTCAAAATTTCACCATATTTCAAATTGCTTGGTTTGGAACGTTTTTAATTCCAAACCGTTCAATATATTTTTTTCTTAATTTCAAACGCTTTAATTCGAAATTATTAATAAATCATTGCTTACAAAATTTGAAAAACAATTTATATTTTAAAGTTAGTTCAATAATGGATTTTCAAATTGTTCATATTTTTAATGTTAGGAAATAAAATTCCGGACTTGATAACACGTGATTGGCGTGCGTGCATTTTACTGCGAGTTTTTCCCGGGAAAACCGGGATTTTTTTCCGATGTTTGAGTGGTAACCCCGCGACCTCAGCATAAATTACATCTTGGGTTTAACCACGTCCGTGTTAAAATTAACAATCTTGTGACGTTGGCGAATATTTTTAACTACCTCATCGTTTCTGATTTTTAGCCGTAGCCAACTACGATATATTTACCATAGCGTACTGTCTTCGTGCGAAAGGTCGAACATCCCGCTGAGATTGGCTGCCGCCGATCGTCAGTTCTGGTCTGGTGGTACATACATTCTGGTACATTGTGGTACAGCAGAGCTTCGTAAAGCTCGTCCCTTAGACAATAATTTCCTCGTTTTAATGGCTGCACTGGCAACTCGAGGGCACGTGTATACGTGAACGTTCAGGAATCCGTTTTGCTGCCCAAGGTAGTAGAAAGAGGTAGGAGAGGACCTTCGCCTCCGGGGATTTCGCGGGGGCTCTGAAGGAGCGTGAATTAGTAGGATGCCGTGGGGTCCACCAATTTTGATGTATCGCCTAATAACAGGGCTAGCGAGCGCAAGTCAAGGGGGCGAAACGCAGACCCTCCGGAATGGAGAAAGAGGCAATACGTACACTACCCACTGAAAGTTTGGGTACATTGGTATTTTTCAAAATTTTCTTAACTTCATCATACCTCCAGTCAATATTGCTACATTTTTAGCCTTATATTAACACTTAACCCGTAAACGTTTTTTCGGCACCTTTAACCCGTAAACCTGGGTCGTTCACGTCCAGCGCATTTTTCAATAATTTGCACTGATAGGAAAAATCTGTAAAAATTCAGGGATCACAACTGAAGTCTCTACTCAACAAACATGCAAAAGGCTTTCAGATAAAAATAAATTATTTAAACAATTTTTGTAAATAAACAAAATAAAGTCGAAGAGATGCTGTGTTTTCTTCAAAAAATCATAACTTTTGATCTAATTAACCAAATTAAAAAATTAAAAAAGAAAATTAAATTTCAAACATGCGCCTTTCAAGAAAAAAATATTAAAATTTTCTACTACAAAAATAAATGCTTAAGTTTTAAAGGTGGATATTGGGATATTTCATGGAAGTAAGAGTATTCGAAATAATGAAATTTTCTGACCTACAAACGTTTATATTTATTTAAAATGGTTATAAAAAGTAAAAAATACGTAGTGTACTATACATTTTTATTACTCTAAACAACGTAAAAAATTGCTAATGTATAATACTTCCGTATTACACTAGAGTCCCACTATAGTAGTTCCCGAGATAAGGGACAGGGCGGTCCAAGGGGACGAAAGGGAGCCGTTTGTAAGGTCAGCGGAGTTGCGATATTTAGGGTTCGGCGCTGTCAGAAGCCGCATGAAAGAAAGAGAAGAAGAACGGTTTGGAGAGTCTCGAGATAGTGTGAAGCGATAAAGGGTACCCCCGAGACGGCTGCTATAGCGGGACTCTGATGTATTCTAAGCAAGTCGCGCAACAAGCAAGCCTATGCTCCTCGCAAACAGGCTTGCGGCACCTAACACAGCAGAACTGTGTCTTTCTGTCGCGCTCAGTCACACAAAAAAAACATCTTGCGTTTTTCCATTTTGTCGGTTCCTAAAATACTTGTTTCCTGTCGCGAAGAACGCGCTGTACATCATCAGATGTACGTTGCTCCATTTTGAGTTCTATGACCAAAATTATTATTTAGTTAGCATTAGTATGTACAAATGCGTTAAAAAAACGTTATAAAGTCAAAAATAATCAAATACTCGCTTGCAGAAAAAACAACCGATTCCGGTAAACCTGGGTCGTTCGTGTCCTCCTCAGACTTCGTTCTATCACCACAAAGAGTAAACGTGAACTAGAGACCTGCCTTCTGGCCCTTAGGTCCCCCTCCTAAATAACTTTTTTTAGGACAGGGTAAGGTCCGCATCCCTCTCGCAGTCACAGAGTAACTCAGTCACTTAGTTTTCGCTCGGACACGAATGACCCAGGTTTACGGGTTAAGTGTTAAGAATTTTTTTGTGGGCTACTTTTACATATTTTAGGACAGTAGTCTCTCTATATTTGAATTAGCAAAATATAACTGATTGTCAGTTAAATTCTACTAATGGCTGTAGGTAGAATTGAGTCACTGACAAATAGTAGAATTGTATTGATTGGATTAGTAAAACGAAAATTACTTCTTAAATCAGTTGTATGTATATAGCTGCAGTAATATAACTAATTGATCAGTTATACTTGTATTGAAGAAATCAGTTAATTTTGAGAAGTTATGTTCCAAATATATTTGCGCGCCATTGAAATTTTTTAAAAGTTTAAAATTTGTTCACACATGTAGGGGAAAGTGGGGTATGGTTCCAGTGCGGGGCACGGTGACTCTTGCTAATAATGCTCGTGTTTCTAGAGTTTTATATTAGTTTTTTTTACATACAATAGCTTCCTTGAGTACCAAAGAAAGCTATGTAACGTACAAAAATTAATATGAAAATGAACAGACATGAGCATTATTTGCAAGAGTCGCCATGCCCCGCACTGACACCATACCCCACTTTCCCCTAATAATGTCTTGTTCATTTATTAAAATGAAAATTTCAAAATACTCTTTGATATTATAAACAATACTGGTGTATAAACTAAAGCTTAATATTCCTCTATAAATTTATTCTAAGCCTATACACTAGAGTCCCACTGTAGTAGTTCCCGAGGAGATAAGGGACAAGGCGATCCAGGGGGCGCGAGGGAGGCGTTTGTAAGGTCAGCGGAGTTGCGATGTTTACGGTTCGGCGCTACAAGATGCCACAAGCAAGAAGGAGAAGAAGAACGATTTGTATATGCCCGAGATTGTGCCTTTGTTGATGAAGGGTACTCCCGAAACGGCTAATATAGAGGAACTCTAGTGTAATTGATTCACTGCAATTACGGTATTTTCACTGTTAAAATTAGTAAACTTCTGAAAATAACTGATTCCTGAATTGAAAGTAAGTGTGCTGAATGAATTAGTAAAATTTCTACTAATTCAAATTCAGAGAGGCTTGGTTAAAGTGTTTGGTAATTTATTATGAGAAATGTTATGACGATAAGAAACTTTTGAAAATACCAATATACCCTAACTTTCCGTTGTTAGTGTATCCCTATATATTATGGTATATTGTTCACCATAGAATCAACCTGCACCTACAGCCCCGGGGGCTCTATTCGATTTGATTCCTCGATGCTCTCCTATGCCTCGAGAACCCACTCGGGAACTAAATATTATTTTAATCTACCGAAGTAGATGATATAACGTGCCAAGGATCGGCAAAGATGCTGATATATTAAAAATAAAACGCACAGCGTTGAAAAATTTGCACTTTCCAGGAATTTAATCATTTTTTGTTTCATTGATGGTATCTTCGAAAATGAAGTAGGTAATCTTTCTCTTCAAAATTATAAACACGTATTTTTTCATTTCGGAGAGTTGCGTATGTATTTCCCCATTGGGATTTATGAGATGCTTCCTTTTAAATGATTTTGATTAAAAATGTTAAGAGGATACATCATGAGTACCTACTTTAATATTTTAGCTCTACCCTTGAAAGTAGTTTGATCCTTTGGTAATATTTTCAAATAAATTAATAATTTTTCGTTTAATTAATGATATCTTTATTAATGTAGACCGATTTTCTTTTCTTTAGTCTCATGAATACATATTTTCCAATTTACTAGACGTACTTCCTATTCGGAAGTTTCTCGCAGTCCTCTTTTTTGTGCATTTAATGATAAGTGTATTAGGAAATACGTCTCTTTGATAATGTTCTGTAATTCGTTTGGGGATATTCTAGTTTTATTTGATTCACCTCGGTTTATTTTCGCAGTTATAGGTGTCTATTATAGGCGAATTTTATAAGGTTTATTGGAGAATATTATATCCTATAATATAATACTTATTTATATTTCTAAGGAAAATAGTTGATAGTGCTCGGCCTAGAGATAGTAATTTAAAAAAGAATTCTTTTCTTGAAAGTTCTCAGAATTCTGAAAGTATACTACCTGTTGATTTAGAAGGGTTATAAACAGGCGCCCACTATAATATAGCTAAAAGCAATTTTCTAGCAGATCATCCTCCATGTTTTTTCATTTTTTTATTTAGAATAAATCTGGTTTGAAAACTGTTAATCCTTCGAGAATTTATTCTTGAGATCTAAAAATGTAATATAGGTAATGCTGGAAACGTTTAAAAACAATTTTTCTCTTTAATAACAAAAATATGTACCCAAAACTTATAAGAGCTTAGAAAAAAAATTGAAATTGGATTTTTTCTCCTTCCGAATATTATTTCCACAAATTCCGCATTTTTTAATTTAAAAAATAATTGTGATACTACGATACAACTTTGATTTGTTTAAATTTTGAATGCTTTAAATACGGAACAATTTCCTTATAAATGTTATAAAATTCAAATTGGTCAATTTCGATCGATTAAAATATGAAAAAAAATTTCAAGTACGAACATTTTCAAGTTAAAATATTTCCAATTTCAAAATATTATCTACGTAGAGCATATTAAAAATATTCATTAGTAATTGGTGAATTTATAGTCTTATAGTTTTGAATTGGTTAATTCTGAACACTTCAAAGATAAAGTCGTTCATTTATTTATTCTTTAAGTTTTACTTTTAAATAAATCAGATTTTTAAAATCGAACTGTCTACCGTTACGGAATTTTCCGTAAGACTAACCCCTTTTTCAGCTTGTTTAGGGCTAAAGTTACGAAAAATTCTGTAGCGCAAGCCTTAGCGCTAAACTTGACCGGTTAGTTTTACGGAATATTCCGTAATACTAGTAAGTGCCTTTGAAAATTGTTCAAGTTTGAACGTTAGAATATGTAATTATTAAATTTTGTATATTTCAAATTTGAAATAATACATTAGTTCCGAAATCCTTAATTGTTGAAATATTTGGAATTTTTTTAATTTTTCAAAGATTTGTTGTTTAAAATTGGAAAATTTGAAATTCTTTGATTTTGATTTTGGAATTTGCCTAAAATATACAATCGTTCCCTTCAAAACCCTTTACTTTCACAAGGTTCTATTTCGAAGTATTAAATTTAAAACTAATTAACTTATAACTGGTTAAACTTCAAAAAGCTCAAAACCTTCAATTTTAGAATTATTTTTAAAATTGAACATTTTTCTTTTGATGCAATTTTTCTTTTCATACGTTAGGAAGGCCCTATTCATAACATTTTGTTCAATTTTTTGAAAAAGTTACGTCAATTATCGGTCTACATTTTTCGGCAGTTGTTAACGAATGCCTGAAGATGTAGACCTGTCGGTCTGTGGTGTTTGAAGAAAATATAATGTAGTTACCTGATTATGACAATATATTCATCTTGATTTGGTCGTTCTAATAAATTCCAACTTTCCATTTAGTTTTCTCTTGTCATGCAAATCATTATTTTCTAAAAGCCATGACGAATGAAGCTGCGCTGAGAATGTCGTTTGACAACTACATTGTCTCGTCATCATCCTAAAAAGTGTCACTTAGGAAGCTAGAAGTTCCGCTCGATTACTTTATTCAACCTCGTCCTGCACGGGCTCAATTTCACGCTAATCGTCCGTTAATTTTCTCTCAATTGTCGGAGGATATGCATCCATCCAAGGAAGTTTTCGACTCCACGAAAGTTGAAAATAACAACAACGATAGAAACCTCCCAAGCATCGATCGTTCCATCCCGGGACTTGAAAGCCGGAACTTTTCTCAAACCCTTTTTCTATTTTTCTTCTTTCCTTTTCCATCTATTCTTCCTCCGACTAGCAAAGTCTTTCGTCTGTAAAATTTAAACGAACCTTCTTTTACTTTTCATCTAATTACTGTCAATCGGCGGATGGAGCAGGCTCCTAATGCATTCTACTTTAAATTTTCCTCGTTTTGTATTCGAAGAATAGTAAGTACCCTAAAACTTTTTAAAAGTTATTTCGTGTAGAAAACGAGCAAGCCTAACAAAGAATAAGGAAGAAGGTGGTTAGGTGGAAAAAGAGAGGCTTCTGTTCAAAATTTATAAAGGAAGCGTTCCTTCACTCAATTATACAAGTGAGCTCAGAGAAAGACTAACAGAATTATTAAAGTGATTCCAGAAACGTTTCTGCAAGTTATAATTGGGTTGAAGTTCTTCTTTTATTTTGATAATATGAAGTTGGAGTTGAGAGAATTCGCGATGAGTCCTTTATTCTACTTCTGGGCTGCTTTTTATTGATTTAGTGGTGGACGGAAATGAGAAATAAGTGTTTCAGTCTCTTTCTATTAGCATAATTTCATTTTAAATTCTTGTATGGAGTTCTCATTTGGAGATTACTCTTTCAATGTCATTTTAAATGTAAAGCCCTTTTAAAGGAGATTGAATCTAACATCTTCCTCTTTGCTGTCTGTATCATAACAGAATTTAATGCAAATGAAATTAATTCCTGTAACTTTTTTCAAGTTCGAATGTATTCTTCCTGTATAAATAATGATATATATACATTTGAAATAAAGGGTATTATGAAGAAATTTTGTCGTGAGTGTCAAAAACTTCCTTTTTGTAATGTAAATTATTCGGCGTTTAGATTTTTGAATTAAAATTGTTTAAGCTTCAATTTCAAATGTTTGAATTTCAGAAAAGTTACACTCTGAGCACTTTAACTTGGAGTTCAGTTTTGATTACTTAAAATGAAAAAATTCTGAGCTTTAAGAGTTTTAATTTTTAAATTTCAATGACCGTGAAAACATTCTGTGAACCGTAGTCCTAATCCGAATGAATTGCTTTAAAATTGCATAATCGTAAATGAGAATAATTTTTTTATCTTGAAGAAATTTTTTCAATTCTTCACACAAAATTTCTGATATTTTGTCCATTTTATTTTCTTCGACGGGAAACTCAAAAGCTCGAAGATCAAGAAAATACAGGAAGAGTGGATCCGGCGTGAAGGTGATGCTACAGGATAAACGCGATCCTTTCCGGCAAAGCAAGATTCAGAAACGTATATCCTAAACGAGTTCTTTATATGTATAGGTATATGTGTATACATATATATGTATACTTGCGGGGGATCATCGTATTATTTATGGATATACCTCGTTCGATGCAAAGTACTCTGGTACGTTTTACGGCCTTTTACGGCCCTTGAGCACCTTTGAAATCTCCCTCGTGGCAGAAAACCTCGATGTTATCGCATCATCAACGGAGTTTTCATCATGTCTGATACTCATTCCTGCGACGTCATAAACTGCAACGCGATGCTACTTGAGAAATTTGCGCGATTCGACGCGCCCTTCATGCACGCTCCCCAAGAAACTCGTGTTGAAACACCTGTGGACAAGAAATGGCTTAAGAGAATATGCGAATCACCGTGAAAATTAACTTATTGTGGACAATTTAGGTTTTTACTGTTTTTATACTAAATTCCATTTTTATTGAAGAAGTTGACGTTCTTGTAGCTTTCTGATCATGAAACATTTACACTAAAGATAGTTCACTGCTTCTCAAAATTAATTACGATACATAACTTTTTGCGATACGCTTTTGTTGAATTTAAATAATATTATTCAAACTATAATTATTATAAATTAGAGACACAAATATTTTCTTAGGCAATGCCTCTACTTGTACCACTAAATTTTGCCTATTCATTACTATTATACATAAGTATAATGAAAGCACAATTATAATGTAGTAGCTGGCACTCACGGGCCTAGCCCGCGGTAACAGCTAGCCGCGGTTGGGCCGCTTCGCGACCCCATAGTCATCGCATATTCTAGTCGTGGCAGATTAGAACACGACTGACTGTGAAGTTTGGTGATAATTTATGTCCGCGTTTGCATTTGATGATATATAGATATAAGATAAGAGAATTTTTGCAAACATCCCCCCCCTTCCCCTTCGATCTAAGATTACCGTATAAGCATGTAGTGGTGTCTCAGAAGTGTACATGCGAAGTTCGTTAACAATTAATGCGCGCGTTTGCATTTGATGCATCCAAAAACAAATTCAACTTTATATATATATATATATATATATATATATATATATATATGTTGTTATGTGAAGCTCCCCACTCGGGCCCATTAGTATCTAAGGTCTTTTGTTTCAGGCGTCATTCACTCTACTGACTCTCTTTTTATAAACTTTTTGCCGTCACATTTTTCTGCCCTGGCACACTTCTCTAGCTTCCTTCACGTCCGTGAATTTTTTCATGCAATTTCTCGTGTTTCTATGGCTTCTTATGTTTCTTCAAATTATATTCTCATTCACACGCTCTAACAACTCTTTCCGCGGTCTGCCTCTGGACACACTCGCATTTACTTTACCTTGATACACTTGTTTCGTTAGTCGTTCATCCCTCATTCTGTCAACATGCCCGAACCATCTCAAAGCATTTCTGTCACATATATCAACTAGTGTCTCCTCCATACCACATTATTTGAGGATTATTTCGTTACTCACTTTGTCCATTAGTGTTTTCCCGCATATTCTGCCCAGGTATTTCATATGATTTCTTACGAACTGTCCGGGAGCCCAAAGAATATGTGTGCAAAATTCGATGCCGAATGGTCCAATACTATGGATTTGCATAAGCATCATCCGTTTTAGGCCACTTTATTTTATATAATGGATAATATATAAGTTACTTATATTTTTGATGAACGCAAGTTTGGAATATTTTTTTCTTTTTCTTTTAATATTCTAATATACATGAAGAACCCTGTAACTAATTGAATTATTTTCTATCAAAATAAAAAAATTCTATTAAATTTAACAGTTAGAAAATACTTCATGTGAAACCTGAAAGAAGACATCTGGAATGTTCCTAGAGTCTTTCGATTCACTAATTCTGTTAAGAGCATGTCCAACATGGGTCACGTGACCCGACTCCTACCGCACCGTGATTTTTTCCGCTAAACTCCTGACCACATGTAATGAGACATTTAGTTGAAATTGTGGATAATTAAATATATGGCACTTAGGAAGGTTGATTTACTCTAAGATTTTTCTGGACTGTATTTTGAATAGTTTGATTTATTATTTCTGAGTCTTAATGTGCTATAGCGGCTTCGGAATCCAAAACTTTTGGGAACCACTGCTTAAATTTTTGATGTGTAAACATCTTAGACCTCGATATAGGGAGTTGCGCCTGAATCGAGTGAAACCATGGCTCGAAAGTGTAATGCAAGCCTCTGACACAAGCGTTGTGTCGTGTGCAAGAGACTAGAGGCTTGCTTCTCTTCACCCACTCAAAGGAGCCCTTCAGTTATTCCTCCCTCCCTCCTCTCTCTCCCCTCTCTCCCCCTCTCACCCCCTCTCAATAATGTGTATATATATATATATATATATATATATTCATAATTAACACATACTGCTCTTCATTTATGCACATAAAACGGGCCGGTACTTTTATCACCTTTCATGCAATAATTGAAAGAAAATTTACAGTTCATTATTATTAAAACTAGGGTACTTGTCCAACCTATTGGAAAATAGATGTCTGGAAAGTTTTGCACGGTATTACATATAAGAGAAAATCAATTTTTATACTCCTACATGTACGTGAGTTATTATTTGCTTTATGTAAGATGCTTTATGTAAGATGCTTCTTAATGTAATAGAGTCCAGATTTTGGCAAACTTTAAATTTCTAGTATTAGAATAAACATAATAGTTTTTGGTTTCGTGGCTTTCTCTGTGATTTTCCCGCAGTAGTAACGCACATTTAAAGTTAGACGTACATAAAAGGGTGAAGTGTAAATGCTAAAATTAATCGAATTGTTTAAGCTGGGGGAAAAATTTACAGCTTTATATCCAAAAAGTAAACGAAATTTGGAAATCGGATAATATCTTCTGTTTTCTTTTGTGATTTGAAAATTGAAAAACAATTCCTACTGGGTCAAAAACTGTGGCGTATGTATTTAATGTGCAGTTTTTGCTAGTGAACAATAATTAACGAACGTGTTGAATTTCTTCAGCTCGAACCAAAGTTTTGTTCAGAAAAAGGAAATTGAGAATTTCTAATGTTTCATTTTTGTTCCCTCGTAAAAACTGTACATATGAAAAATTCGCCATAATTTTTGAACCAATAGGAAAAATTGTAAAAAATTGTAATTGAAAAATGAGAATAAAAGATATTAACTGATTAAAAAATTGTATCTTTTGTTTGGATGCCAACCAAAATTTTTTTTCTTTGTCTCAAACGATTTAATTAATTTTAGGATTTCCACTAAGCCACAGTTCATAATTCAGGATTTTCTATGCAAATTTCAAGTTTACTGGTTATGGATTCAAGAGAGTGTAAATTTTGGAAATTTGAATTGATGCAGAGTTAAAGTATGTATTGTAATTTTTCCATTGGATTTTTACAAGTAGTAATATCCGTTTAAAGTCAGGCGTCAGAAACAGAAATTTTTGTGTGACGGTACATAAAATTATTTCTAAACGTCTATGCATTGAAAAAAATGATTGCAAGTTAAAAGCGAATTCTTTCTTTCTATATTTTCCGATTTCCCCTTTCGGAAGACTCGAGATTAAACCGTTTTCTTTAGTATTTAGGGTTTCATGGTTTACATTGACTCTTCACTCGTATTGCTTGATTTTCAATTTTTAATTTAAAGTTTGGTACAGGTGGATGACAGGACAGATATTTTTAGATAAAATGTGGGACTGAAAGTTGGAAATTTTTCGGAAATCACCCTTACAAGGCAAACATTAGTCAAAGTAGGTGCCGCGCGCCTACAAAAAAGGGTCTCGTAGCCTATTAAGACGTTAAGCAAGTCGTTCAAATCTCCTCCTCCCACTGTTTTCTACCCCTACTTCTCCCTTCTCTACTTCCCCTCTTCTCTCCTCACGTCCCTGTTTCCATTCCCTCACTTTCCCCCTCTGTTCACATCCCCTCACTTGCCTTCAGGGGAAAAAAGTGAGACGGTCAGTCGGGCACCCGACCGAAACTATGAGGGTTTCTGTCCGGAGCTATGAAATCCTGAAGACTATAATTTCTAGTAATTATAATCCTACAAAAGGTAAACAAATAATACCAAACTATTTAAAACTAGAAGAAAAATATATTTTTCAAATGTTTGGTCCAAAGTGGTTCTTTTCTGATACATGTGTATGAGACTTGAAACGATTTCCGAGGCCTCCATGAATCAGGAACGGTTTAAAGTCTTGAATGAACGAATTCCTGGGAGATATCAGGGAAGGTGGAGCTTGACCGTAACTGCCTCAGCTCAGCTCCATATACTTACCGCGCCAACGGGCAAAATCATAAGCGAACGAACGGTTGAGTCCCTAAAGATCACGTCTTTTTCGTTGCTACTCTTCCACGAAGATGGATGATCGCGGCATTTAAGCATTTCAGCTTCACTCGCAAAAGAGCCGTGAAATATTATTGCATCGTAGTTACGTCCAATTACACGAGCCAACATCAGAGATCTCAGATCCAAGATCCCTTCGTCGTTAGGACTTTTGAGATTGCCAGGGCAACTCGAACCTGAGCTGCTCAGAATTCTCAGTTATTAGTCAAATCGGCCTTCTTGCTAATTAGCGCGTCTCGTTGCTGAGGAAACGCCCCAGGATTACACGTCAATGCGATTTCATCTCGACTGACAGCCTCAGAAAAAGTATCAAACGATTCTCTTTTCGCGAAATTTTCCTCTCCGAGGCCGAGCGAGCAGAGTAACGATCCTCTTTTTGTCGATTCTGATCTTCCATTCATGGAAGTTGTACAATTGTGTACTTTATACTCTGACCACGAGTCACTTAGTCCTTTTTTTCAAAGGGCAATAACAGGGTTGTTGTTTTCAGGTCAAAAAGCAGGCTCACTTCTCTGATTGGCTAGCAGCCAATAAATCTCTTCTTGTTCTTTGCAGCTTGTTTCTTTTCAATTGGTTAATCTTAGGGGCGTATTTGAGACTAAAAACAATTTCAAAGATGAGCAAATATAATTTTATTGAATGGAGAATTTAATTTGCTAAATGCAACATCTTAATTCTAACTGAAAAGAAAATTGCATGTATGTAAACCATTTAATATGTGGAGTTTGTGGACTGCAGGGTGGTCTAAAAATCGCCAATACAATCCGATCTAATCCAATGGGATGCAATCTTGCACTTCCTCATCGAGGTCTTTCTTGCGTATAAAAATGTTTAGGACAGTATCAGCCTAATTTTTATGCCAAATTTAATGGTGTTTTGTCATTTTAAAGAAAGAAAGGTTTAGACATATCTTTTACATAATTTACTTTTTCTTCTTGTGCAATCAGGACTTTTGGTGTACATATATTTACAAATATTTTGGATCGCACTTTCCAAATTTGTTTAAAATTATTTAGATTGCTTTCATTATTTTAATTATTATTTTCATTAAAAGATAAATGAAAAAGTAGTGAATAAACATTTATTCATTTTCGATTTGTGATTCGATTAATTCGAAGTTTAGCCTTTTTTCTCAACAATAGGTTGTAAGCTATCTAAATTATGAATAAAATGAGCCCAGGATGAAGTAATTTCTTCAATTAATTAAGAAACTACAGCAAAGATACTACGAATTGTGATACGTTCTTAAATTTTAAACAACGAAAATAATGAACATTTTTCAGTGCTCTTGATCTCATTTTGAAGGCAAATTTCTTGGAAATTGCAGCAATCTATCAGCATAATTGCACTTTTTTGCATTGTCCACGAAATTGAAGTTGCAACAAGGAAGTTGTAAAAATGCTAAGTCATCTCATTTGTAGGAAAATAATAGTAATCGAATGAATGCATATTTTGAAGAATTTTTGCAGAGAATTCATGATTAATTACTTCATATTTTTAAAAATCTTCAAATTCTTTTTGTTCCATCTTTAGTTGATTTCAACTTCTTCTTGCATGTAAGCAATATTTTGAACAATTATGCTCATAAGTTACTGCGATTATATATAATTTTACCTTAAAATAAGCTCATAACATTGAAAAATGTTAATGATTTCAGATTTGAATAACAATTTTTTTAAAAATTAGAATTTGTACTATTTTTGGTAGTGTATGTATTTTAATCAACGTGCGTATTCAAACTGAATACAGTATCTTTATCTCATGCTTTGTCATTTAGATTTTTATAAAATATTCTTTTGCAAATATTACTACTCTTGAATTTACAAGTTATAAATTATAACATCCACTCTAGTTATAACAAGCAATTTAGTTATAACAAGTTATAACAAACAATATTTGTCTCATTTGAAAAAATTTAAAAGACTAAATGCCTTAATAATTAAAAAAATAATAATAACTTAAACGTTGGTTTAAGCGATGTAAAATCTGGTGAAAAGCATTTCTAATGCAGGTTTCAGGAAACTTTTTTATGTTCGAACATATATAATATTTTGTATGGATGCATGTCTCAATTTACTAAAAGTCATGGCTGTCAAGCGTAATGCATTCCATTATTGTAAGTCTTGCACGTAAGTAATATCTCCTGTCATTGAATCCAACTAGCTGCTAGATGTCTTAACTTATTTTGTCTGCAACTTAATTTATAAAATTGAAAAAAGGCCCGTTGATTGTTGCAACACATTTTAGGAGAGAAACCCAAATGTAAATAATAATTAAAAAATATTTGAGGTCATAGCTGTTTATTTAAATGTAGTTATTTGCATTCTTTTTCTTTTGCTTTTATATTCTTCACGTTTTTAATAAATTTCATCCAGCGAACTGTTTTAAAGATGAATAATTAAAAAAAATATGCTAAGGATTATTTCTGAATAAAATCAATTTTATAAGAACGTGACGAATGTAATTGTAAAAACTATAATGCCCTCAAATAAAAATCAAATTCTTTTCTCAAATTTGCTGCAACAATCAACAGGCATTTTATTTCAATTTTATAAAGCAAGTCAGATATTAAGTAATTTTGAATCTAACTGTATAACTAGAACATCCTTTTGAGAGCTATTTTCTGTAAAATAAATATTTGCTTCTGTTGAGGCTACAGAATCCTGCTATAGAATTACAGGACTTTAATCTCTTAATTTATTTTGTTTTTAGTTACACATTATTTCAATAAATTGTTATCTTGTTTGTTTCAGGTAAGTTTCCATTCTAAGTCGACTTAGTTTTCAAATTGTTTGTGAGCCAAAGTAATCAAGTTGGAATTGTACAGATAATCTTGAAGGTGAGTATACATATCTACGAATTTTCTTGTTTTTAATTCTTGGAATTTGAAAATAAGAGTTCATGGTTATAATGTCACGAGACCTGTAATAGGCTGTTAAAAAAATACCTAACGCCTTCCGAGGGAAGAGGGAGGTGTCACCTCGAGCGTTACGTCAATGTTAAATTGATATACACTTACTATAGAAAAAGCGTCACGTGGGTGGAAGGTCAAAATTTCCAGATAAAAAAGTTACGTATTTTTTGAACGGCCCCTAATATGTTGGATAACTTAGAAATCAAGAATGAATATTCCAAAAAATGTAAGCCTATCTGAATCAGATGTTGTCTACTCTTCCTTAAACCTCTCTCTCGCAGTGGTATATATTTAAGGACCAATGTTGTTTCTTTCTGGCAATCGGCTTGAAGCTACTTGGATTCCCACGACAAATCTGGCTGGGGGCTGAAAGAGAGCAAAGCCTAAATAAACGGTTGTACAACGACGGCAGGCGTAAATGTATGAAAAATGAAAGAAACCTTCCTCCGCGAGAGACCAAGAAGAGATCGTTGGTTGCACGCAACCCAAAGATGATTACGTACCTACCTCCTGGACCTGAAGCTGGGCCCGTTGGCCCCCAAGGCATTGAGGCCCTTCTTGTCTTCTTCCCTTCTTCCTCTTCTTCGGTTCCGACTTTAACTTCTCCTTCTTACTTCTTCTGAGCCCTTTTTCTTTTCCCTCAGGAACTTGGCACTTTTATTACACCCGCCCAGCTTACGACGAAGCGTTGCAACTCCCTCGTAGCTTTTAATTTCTTACTGTGGTGCATTGACCGCAAATGACATAAGTTAGAGGCTTAAGGAGGATTTGCGGTATTACCAAGGCGACAAAGTCTTGGCTTTAATTCGCTAAAGAATTTGATGTTTCAAAAGCAAGTTTTTAATATTTTGAGTTTGATTGTAGTAGCTTCTAAATTAGGATAAATTGTCAAATTTATTTCTTGAAATTTTAATTTAAAATATAATGTTTCTAAACCCTAGGATTTTTCATGCTAGTAAATTCAATCTCGTAGTTGAAGGTCAGAATGATTTGGGATAATAATGCTTTAGTGTGATCATTGAATATTGAAACAGAATATTAAAACATGCTAACCAACTAAAAGAAGAATATTTTCGATTTAAATAGCACACCAGTATGAAATAAATTGGGAAACAGGATGATCGTGCGGACTAAGGCCCTACCTTTATAAAAATATGTACTGATTAACTGTTTGGAGTTCGAATCCCCATACTCGTGGAATTTTTACGTTCTCGTAATTTTTTATCTCATTAGCTGTATCATCTCATTTGATTTCACTCCTTGAAAATAATAATTTTATATAATAATAAATTTAGTGCAAACAATTGATTCTCATATTTAATCATTTGTAATAAGCGCGCGATCTGCAATAGGGCATAGTGCAAAGTCTATAATTGATCGAATCGTTTGAGCTGAGGGAAAAAATGTCTGCGTTGGCATTCAAAAAAATGTGATTTTTTTATGGAATCGATTAATTTCTTGGGTTCTCTTGTTTCAAATAGTGAACAGTAATAACAAATTAAAAATTCATAAAGATGTTTGCTTGACTTACAATTTTTTTTAAATTTGCGAAAAACATATTTTTTTATTGAGCTGTATTATGTGCACATTTTGGAAAAAGTTCCATTCAAGAAAAATAATAACAATAAAATTAAATTAAAAATTCAAATCTATTATAATGAATCATTGTGAAAGCATTGAATTTTTTATTTAAAAAAAAATAACATGTTTCTTTGATTCAAGCTGAAGAACTTTCAGGCTCAACCTCATTAATCCGTTGAGGTCACACTTCTGAATAATAACATA
This sequence comes from Andricus quercusramuli, assembly GCA_932178445.1. NCBI lineage: Eukaryota > Metazoa > Arthropoda > Insecta > Hymenoptera > Cynipidae > Andricus > Andricus quercusramuli. The sequence goes on along the minus strand of CAKNXH010063746.1, from coordinate 111,870 downwards.
ACGGTCGCATGGGTCCAATGAGTGATATCTCGCCTTAAACATTTTTCTAGACATACCTTGAGGTCTCTTCACTATGATACGCTAATTTCTTTTGTTAAATCAGAATTTATTATGATAGAAAAAATTCAATAAAAATATATGTGACCTCAACGGATTAAAATTCTAGCTACCTTTCTAAAATTAAATGCTTACATATTTTATTGATTTTATATTCTAAGTTTTTCCAATTGAAGTTTCTAAAATTGAAAAATCTAATTTGCCTTTTTATAAATTTAAAGATTTACCAATTTTTCTTCTTAATTTAAAAGAATTCAAATTTTGACAAAGCTTAAATTTAAAATATTAGAATAAACTCTCTGGGATTTATTCACAGTAGTAACGCCCATTTAAAGTCAGCCATAAATAATTCAGATTTTTCTACGAATTTCAAATTTCGCTACTTAGTGATACATTTTTCTATTGGATTTTACCAGTAGTAAAGTCAATTCGAAGTCAGACATAGCAAGCAGCCACTTATCTGTGAAAGTATAGAATTAAATTCTAAGCATCTATCAATTCAAGAAATCATTGCTGAAGGATTCTGTCTTTTTACATGTTTCGCTTGCATCTTCCCAGCGAAAAAGTTCACCGATAAGTCAATTTTTAAGGAAGGTTTGAGAAGCCTTAACTATTCCTACAACAAGTGAAGGTTTCTTATTTCTAACTTTGCATATCATTAGAATCGTGCTTACCTTATTGAGCCTATCATTTTCCCTTTGCTTATTTTATCTTAATTACTTATCTCCTTAATCTTCCCTTCCAGTCCTTCATTATTCCTCTAATGATACTTTATCTTCACTTTCTGTGAGGTACACTCTTCTTGCTCTCTTTTGAGTCTGCATTACATCAGTTTCCAGTTTCTCTTCTTTTTGCTATATTCCATTTCTTTGCCCCTGGCATGCTTTCTTACCTTTCAACTTTCCCTTCTGCATCTGCCTTATTTTAATAAGCGCCTCACTTTCCTCTAAGCCTGTTCTCAACTCAGCCCCTCTTTCTCTCCCCTTCGCATTTCTTCTCCCTATATCTTATCTCATTTCTCAACTCTTAACTCTTACTTCTTTCCGTCCTACCCTCACATCTTGTCAATGTCCCTAAGGGTCATTCAAGTATTATGTAACGCACTGTGGGATTTTCAGATCCATCCACACCGATTTAAAACTTTAACAAAAATACTCTGCATGAAGTTTCACGTCATCAGGCAGAACATTCCTAGGAATAAATGTTCTTTTAAATACTTTATAATGTTATTTTTGATTGTAAAAAGTTCCAAAAAACATTAATGATTGTTATCAACGATTTATATAAACTGCATTTGTACTTTTACACACAAAAATTCTTCCTTAAACCAAAATTTTGAGAATGACTTTATAACTGCGGATAATCATATCTACTTTCCAATAGTTAAGTCTAGTTATTTAGTAGAGAAAATAATTTTTCTACCTAAAATATGAATGTTCTACAATTGTTTGAATGATTAGTTAATTGTATATTTTTTTGGGCCAACAAAATTGTAGATGTCTCAGGAAAATGTACTTGATTAAACGAAATCAAGGTTAGTACTGGTTTCATTCGTATTTTTCAACATTTTCTTCATTGAATGCTAATTTTTTTCCTTGAATAAAAATCCATTTCTGGACGTCTTTGATACCTTCTTAAAATACGTCACGTAATATTTGGATGACTTCTTTCGTTCTGTACTATTTCCGGTATTATTTTTAGATCCTCTTTAATCTCAAGCTTGACATCTTTCATTTCCTTTTTTCATTCCAGCTTCTTGCCTTTCTTTTTCATCTTTTAGTTAGAGGTCTGAGATTTTCCGCTGAATTCAGATGTGATTGACCTTTAATTTAGATGCTTTTAAATTAAAGGGATGGAAATTAAATACCTTCAAAGGGAGGGTACTTTCCAGTTTTAACTACTTTAAATATTAAGTTTAAAATATTTTTTTTTCCTGCATGTTTTTCGACTCAAATAATTGCCCGAATTCTAAGGTAAATTTTTCTAAACGATTTTATTAATTCAAGCTATTTACTAAATTAAAATGGAAAACCCCATGCTCTTACTCATTTCTTAGAAATAAGTTCTGAAGTGTACAAAAAAAGTTCGAATAAAAGGATAGGCGTTATAGAAAAAATATGATTAAAAACATACAAAACTGAAGGTCTACAAAATCAAATAAATACAAATGTTATATTCTATCTTGTAAATCTCGGAATCTTTTGAGCTTTGAAATTTTCAAATTCTCATTGTTCGTAAATTAATAAATAAATTTAGTCCTAAGTCTTAGAATTTGATACAGATATCCAAATTTGAAGCGATATCAAAGTTTGTAAGTTGTTTTTAAAAATCTATGCTCTCTAAATCTGAATTAGTGAAAATACTACTAATTAAAATAGGATTTAGGTGTGCTGTTGTATTTTATAGAATTACGTAGTGTTTCTGTGAGTGAAAACTTACTAAAAGGATTATTTGTATCGTGAATAAAGTAAGGTAAAATTAATTAATTAATCATTTATATTTTTAGTTGAAAATTCAACAGTTTGGTTAAAAATAATTTTTTTTTGGTTCAAGATTCATGATTTTAGTAAAAAGCTCATTTTTTCAAATGGAAATTCAACTATCCCATTTTTATCCATCTTTTCGCTAGAAATTTAATCTGCTTGGTTGAAAATTCATCTGGCTAAAAATGTAACTGCTCGTTGAAAAATCATTTTATTTAGTTAAAAATTAATTTTTTTCATTGAAAATTTCACTTTTCTATTTTTGTTCAAAAATTCATTCCTTTGGTTGAAAATTAAACTATTTTGTTACAATTTCTTCTCTTTTTCTGCTGAAAATTTATTTATCTGACTGAAAATTAAAATAATCTATTCTTGGAGTTGAAGATTTATTTTTGTTAGTTTAAAATTCATGTATTTTGTTGAAAATTTGTCTTTTCTGGTAGAAATCTCATCTTTTGGGTTGAAAATTCAACATTTTGGATGAGATTTTTTTCTTTATTGCTTGAAAAATCTTTCTTGGTTGAAAATTTAAGTCTTCTCGAAAATTCCTCTCATTGGTTGAAAAAATTAGTCTGTTTTTTTAGAGAATGCGTGAGTGACAACTTACTAAAATTGAAATTCCATTGAATACAATACGATGAGAATTCATTTTTTTAATCGAAGATTCTTCACTTCGGTTGAAAATTCAACTACTTTGTTGAAAATTTCTTTTTGTTTGGTTAAAAATTAATTGTTTTAACTGAAAATTTACTTCTTCCATATTTTGTTGAAAATGGTGTTTTACGTATGGCTTACGTAATTTGTGGATGATCCCTCATAAAATTCTGTATGACTGTTGTCACTCAAAGTGTTTAAAAAAAGGCACTGACTAGTATAGTATTACGACCTAAAACTAACCGGTCAAGTATAGCGCTAGGGCTAGTATTACGGAATTTTCCGCAACATCAGCCCTGAACGAGCTGGAAATGAGCCGTACGAAACATTTCGTAACGGCAGACAGTTCGTTGGAATAAATTTAGAAACCAAACATTTTTGTGCTTCAACATGACTGGTCTGCTGAGTGTAAGTTTGTTTTTATAACTAAAAGAAAAATTTAGAGTGGTCGGGGAAAATGAAAAATTGATCAAGGAATTGTCAAGGAATTTAGAAATTAGGATTTTGCAGGAACACTGAGAGTTGTATAAACTTTTGATTCCTTAATACTTGAGAACTAAAGCTATTTTTAATTTATTTATGAACATTTTGTTTCTATAAATGACTACAAAAATGAAGATAGTGCATTTATGATTTCCAGTAGGTTCATATTTATTATTCATTCGAAGGAACAATGAACAGTTATTGAAGCAAGTTTGAATCGTAATTCTATTCCCTTGCTGATCTGAGTCCTGCAGATTTTATTGCCAGGCATGTATATACAATGTACATTTTCTACCCGGCATTTCTTGCGACTCATGTATGGGACAAAAAATGGCAACATGTGTGAGTATACAGCAGAGTACCCAGATATACAGATTGTCGTGAAGCGCTTGGAAAGAGGAATCAAGAAGGTTGTACCATGGTGGTGCTATACTTGCTTTAGTCTTCAGTGTCGTGACCGAAGATCTTTGTTTTCTGACATCATCCAACAATCCATTGTAAGTCCTGCCACCGGACGACGCGAATCTCCTTAAATGAAACGGTACTTAAAAAAACAATTCTACATTTGAGTATCCATGACTAAATTTGTATAATTTCGAGTTTAGGGTATGTATATGAATTTATGGTGGTCCTTGAGGTCATGTTGCAACGATTGTCGGCAAGTCTCATGGTACTTTCATGGGCAGGAAGAGTGGGAGCATTGAAATCTTTCCCCTAACTGGAGGCGAAGCCTTGGGGCAATTTCAAGTGAAATAGCAGTCAGAGATGAATTGTAAAATACGGACTATTTCTTTTTAGAGCTTATGACGTAACGAGGCACCAATTAATCATTTTTATATTCAGAATTTCTTTTAACAGATGTGGCATTTCATAAGAAAATTAAGAATTCTTTTAATTTCGTAAGAGACATTTATAATCCGAATTTTTTTTCGTTTCTGCAGAAACGGAGAGAGAGAAGAGAGAGAGAGGGCTTTGATCGATGACCCCAGACCTTTCACCTTTGATATCTGACGTATATCTTTTACCTTTGACCCCTGGCCTTTGATCTTTGTCCTCTCACTTTTGAGTTTTGACGAATGACCTATGATCTTTTTGCTTTCAAAATTAAATATTGCTAACCATTTCAAATTCTAATGCTTAAAAAATTTGATTTACTTACATACTGTTTCGAATTTGTAGGATTATTTCTATATAGTTTTTTTGTTTCTTAATAGATTTTTTCTAAATAATACTAGGATAAAGTACTTACAAGGAAGTATAGTTTTTAACAGATTTTCAAAATTTTACATTTTTTATGAATGGGAAATATTGCAAATTTCCACTCGGTATATTTTAGTACTAAAGATGCTTAATTATGCTTAAAAGTCTCTCTCTAAAGTTTTTTCCACTCGGCCACCCTCATATTTTACGATAGAACTTGGAAAAAAATGACTTTTAAAAATAACAATTCAGAAATTTAATTTAACCGATTCAAATTTAGATAGTATAAATATGGTTCTTGATCTCTGAAATGTGTATTTTCATTCTGTTTTTTAGGCTAATGACGTAAGATTAATTTTGATAGAGGTTTCAAATTTGTAATTGATTCAACAGTTCACCATATAATTAAACAAAAAATTTATACGTAAAGTTTCGATTTTGTGTAACATCTGAAACTCATGACGTTACATAGCTAATTCATATATGTATATGAAAATCCTTGAATCGAGTTTACAGTTGAATATTTATACTTAAATGGTATAAACCCAAGAATAGTCGTGATTAGGGATTTTCTATGAAGGGAAACAAAAGTACAAGTTTGCCCAAGTAGGGCAAGTATAGTTAGGAAAGACTCCAAGTAGGTAAAGTGCAGATTAGGAAAGACGACAACTTGAAGGGAATGCAAAGTTGGGAAAACGCCAATTAATGAAATTGCCAGTTAATGCAATTGGTAAGGAAGAAAATTTAGAGATGATAGCAAGTAAAATAAAAATACCAAGGAGGCACTTTAATTTAATTTAATGGAATGTTAACTTTTTTGAATGAAATAAATAAATGTCAAGAAACTCTCGGGCCTTCTGGACTCACCCTTTCATAAATTAAATGTATAGAAAGCTATTTAAATGAGCTCAAATTTTCATCTAAATTCAAATTTAATTCAGGGTGGTGACTAATCGGTTTTTCCTTTTGCAAAAAATATCGTCCTATTCTTCGAAAAAAAATGTGTGTTTGAATTGTGCTCAGTGTTACCAACTATTTTCATTAAAATATATATGATCATTTTATCTTTAAGATTTTAAAGTTAATATTACGTTAAAAACTTAATTTTCCTTCTATATATTATATATTTAAGAATTTAAAGCTTGTGTTGATGGATCGTTCAAATACTAGAGTCTTTTTTGGTTGAAAGTGAATTCTTTTTCATTGACAAGTCTACTATTAAATTATTGGTTCAGAATTCATCTCTTGTGGTTTAAAATTGTACTGTTTCGCTAAAAATTTAATTATTTTTTTGAAATATTCAACCATTTTATTGAAAAGCCATTTTTTTGTTGGAAAATTCAATTGTTTTTTAACACTTGTCTTTTTGGATAGAAAATTCGTCCATTTAGATTGAAAATTCATCTTTTGGTAGAAAAGTAATCTTTTTGGTTGAAAGATAATTGTTTTATAATCGAAAAGTTTACTATCATATTTTTGGAAATTTTGGGTTTTGAATTCACCTTTTTTGTACAAAAATTATACTATTTGGTCGAAAAATCAACTATTTTGTTGAAGCTTTATCTTTTTGGGTAGAAAATCCATCCTTTTGGATTGAAAATTCATCTTTTGATAGAAAAGTTATCTTCTTGTTTGAAAATGATTTTCTTATGGTTGATAGTTAATTTGCTTGAATTGGAAACTCTACTTATATATTTTTTGTGTAGAATTCATATTTTTAGGTTGAAAATTCTACTATTTTGATGGAAATTGAACTATTTTTTTGAAAATTAATCTATTTTCTTGAGAATACATTTTTTTAATCGAAAGTTCTACTATTTCATTGAAAATGTGTCTTTTTAGATAGAAAATTCGTTCCTTTGGATTGAAAATTCAACTTTCGGCCGAAGTCATATTTTTTACCTAAAGATTCATCTTTCTTTGCTGAAAATTTTAACTGTCTTCTAAAAAATTCGTCTTTAAGTTTGACAATTTAACTATTTATCAATCTAAAAATCTATACCCCCTATCTCACATTACTCTTTTCCTCAACGAGCAAGTGACGCCTATCTCGAAAGGGAAATGGCTTAATGGTGTAATAATAATAATGATAATAAAAACCGGGAAAAATGTAATTTTTGACCGGGAAACCCGGCAAATAACCTGGCACTTTTTCAAAGTTTGAATGACCAATCTGGTTATTATTCGTATGAAATTTTATAGTCTTTAAACTCAAAAGCCTTGCATAAAAATACGATAAAAGCTTCCATTGCGGTATTCCTCGTCGGGCGTGGAGATTTGACCTTCCAGTTTATTTATGTACATCGAGGTGTAATGCATTTCAAGCTCTGAATGGCTCGACAACAAGACTTTTATGTATGTTAAAGTGGACTTTCATTGAAAAGCAATAAGCCATCCAAGGAAAGAGGCAGTCTTATATAGTGGAACAAGGAATCATGCTCGAGGCAGACGGATGTGCCGGAAGCAAGGATATTCGCTCACGTAGGGTTTCTCAGAAGCCGAGCTCGTAACCTGCTCTGATATGCACATACGTACTCTTAATGTACTCAATATGAGATTTTAATGGACGAAGTGGATATTGAAAAAAGAGTGTGTGCCCGTCGCAACAGTTCTAATTTCACATGGCAACTTGAAAACGGCAAGATAATTGAATATGCCTCTTGGCGCATATTTACCCTTCCACGCCCAGCAAAAGGGCTCAGACCTAATGGTTCATTCCACAATACAAATTCCAGATAGGTACTACTTAGTAACACGCGAGCCTATACAACGTCACTTTGTAATTCTAGATTTTAATTTATAATATTGTCATTTTCTTCATGAGAGAGTAGAAAAATTGTATTGGTTTTTATTTTATGAATTCTAAATCCGCCTACACTAAAGTCTGAATTTTATAGACTGCCTTTATAAGCCTTATAATTGAAAAATTATTACTTTGGAAATTTCAATCCTCGGATTCAGTACACCAATGACACTTTTTGACACTTTTTTATAATGTTGCTACTAATGTTTTAGTATTTTGAAAAAAATGGCACTAATACTACTATTCTCTCAAATTGCTCGCTAATACAACTATATTTTTACAAAGGAAGGCATTTTTGTATGTATTCAGCACCCCAAGGAATATTGTAGGGGTGGGAGGCAATCGAAATACTAGACTTTTTACCTAGGCACTTTTTTAAAAAGTTATGTAAACTTATATTACTATACTTGCTAGAAATGAGTGGTAAATATACGAATTTCTATTAATTGAAGTATATATTGAACAACTGAATCAATTTCAGGGAACTTACATAATGTCACAAATCATAGAAAAGTTTCATGATTTACGAGAAAATAAAATTTTCATCAAATTTTCGTGAAAAAAAAAATTTAATGAAGAAACTGAAAATATTTCTGCAGCTTTTTTCAGAACATATTTTAAATACAATGTTATTTAAAAAATCTGCCCGTTTGTTTCTGAAAACGCTACAACAAAAAATACTCAGTTGTTTAAATTTTAACATAATATGGAAGTGCATATCTCGGAAAATGCGACCTATGTAATTCTCCATATCGTCCATTTAATATGACCACCGCCCATGGTCACATATGAATGTTAAATTATTACATTTGATCTGAAAATCAATTAAAACACTACACATAGTTATTTGAATAATAAATTGAACCTTTTTTTTCATTTAAAAAATGCATAGATGATAATCTATTCCGAAGATAACTGAACTCCTAAGCATTCAGACATAAAATTAAAAACTAATCAATTTCCATTCGAAAAGGCGACAATTGCGAATTGACTCGAAAGTAATTGTAATATCCTATATAGAAGCGTACTCTAAATAAACCCGCAAAGTCTTTGAATGAGTTTCCAAGGAACGACATTAATTATGTAATAATGATTTCTTAAAATTTTAGACTCCCTTCCCCATATTGTAAGGATTGGTTCAATAATACATAGATAATATATTTATTATTTTCATATTATACCAAAATTTTTACGGAATTTAACAAGATTTCTAAAGCTTTTTAGAGATTCAATGAAATCTCAAGGAATTTCAAAAAAGATTTCAAGGTATTGCAAGAGTTTGAAGGTACCTCAAACGAGAGGTTTCACATATTTCAAATGCTTTTAGAAGATTGCAAGAGTTTAAAGAAATTATCTTGTAGAATTTCCGATTCTCAGATTTCCATTTTACTGAATTTCAAAGGGTTTTAAGAGATACCGAATGATTTCGACGGAATTTTAGGGATTTTAAGGAATTGAGAGCGATTTCCGCGGATTTCATGGGATTTCAAGGGATTTTAAGAGATTTTAATGAATCGATCAGTGACTGAATTCTAGCTATGAATCAGTTACTCTTTACTGGTGAATCAGCGATACTTACTAATTCATCAGTAAAAGTAACTTATCCAAAGCTAGACTAGAAGGGATTTTAATGGAATTTTTAAGATTTGGATGAATTTCATAGTTTTTAAAGGGTTTTAGAGAATCTGATGCACTGGATTTCAAAGAATTTTAAAGGACTTCTTGCGATACAAAGTATTTTCGGGACTTTTAAAGGATATCAACGGATTTCAATGAGATTTTGAAGATTTGAAGAGATTTAAAAACACTTCAGGAGATTTAAAAGGATTTGCAGTGATTTTAAAGGATTTTAAGGGATTTTAATTGATTTTAAGAAATATAATAGGGTTTTAATTCTTTTAGGGTATTTCGAGGAATTAAACAAATTTTAATGGATTTTAATATATTATAAAGGATTTCAAGAGATTCAAAAAGAACCTCACACAGATTCAAAACATTTCAATAAATTTTTAAGGATTTTAAAGATTTCAAAAGATCTCATAAGATTTCGAAATATTCGCGGATTTTAAAGAATAGTAAGGAATTTTTATGAGATTTTGAAGATTTCAAGTGACTTTAAGTATTCGAAGGATTTTACAGGATTTCCCCTTGTTTTATAAAATTGTATGGGATTTATAAATTTTTCAAAAGATATCACTGAGGAGTTGGAAGATTGCCAGGGATTTCACAAGATTTCGAGAAAGGTGTACACCAGACGTCAATAATGGTTAAATTTTCGACACTATTTGTTTGACGTATGTAATATGAAATATATGGTTTGAAATCTTGAAAAATAATGATAAAATGAGTATATGTTAAAAAAAATAGATTGAGGAAACTTGCGTAAGAAATGATTTGGACCTCCCCCCCCCCCCCCCCTGAGTAAAGATTCGTAAGATTTTCCGGACCTCCTCACATAAAAAAAAACTTACGTTATCAATGGATGCTCCCTCTGATAGGATAATATAATATAATCATAAACATATCGAATCAAGCAAATTTACATTCACAAAATCTGATTTTAACGTAAAAAATACTATCTTCCGTGAAAAACGGAATGAAAGTAAGTGTTGAAGACGACTTTTGTGATTGGTATTCACCAGTAGGTATGAGTTAGCAGCATTGGTATGTGGGTATTAAATCTTTTGTATTCCGATGTGACACGCCTCCGTCACGTTTGCAGTCGTATACGATGACTATACCACGGGCCATGACGAAGAAGTGTTCTCCAACTCATCCTCGTGTCTGTATTCTGTCTACATTCATGCCTATAATATATGCATGTATAAGCATATATATGGATATCTATATATAGGTATATACCAACATTCCCAACCAAGCAATACACTCTTAAATACAAGGGCCCACTTCGCTGGTAGCCAGACATACGTACGTACGTTTGAGAATACATTATGTAAGTAAAAGGAAGAAAAAGAGGTACCGGAATATCCCCACCCCCGATTCACCTGGAATACACCTCCTCTGCTCCTCGTACTCTTCGTCCACGGAAGAAGCATCAGGCCATAGACCTTTCTGTGTACAGATCCGACAATGCCAAACCAAACCGCACCGTTGGCATCTCAGCGAGAGTGTTGCGAGAAAAAGAAAAAAAGAAATGACATGAAGAACAAGAAAAAAATAAGAAAAGAAACAAAAATGTGAGAAAGGGGTGGGGGGAAAAGGGAACAATGCATCCTGAAAACGGAACAAGTTCCAGAGCCCGAGATTCTTGCTCGGTCCAATTTCAACGTTTCGTAGATTGGAAGTCCCTCCCGTGCACTTGAGTTGGATAAGTAGACTGAAACTGAGGATCCGTCGACTTGCGACTCTTTCAGCCTAGTTCATTTTTTTCCAGCCAGATTTTTGTTCTGTGGGTTGAAATGAATGCAGTGTTTCAAGGATTAATAGCGAACAATTTTCATAGGGAGTTTATTTCGACTGTAGAACAGATTTTCTATTACTTTTTCATATTCTGAGAGTTTTTGTAAGCATGCTCTCGCATTTTTCTGGGTATGAGTAGGAAGAGTAGGGAAAATTCTGCTATTTTAGAACACTATTATTGTTCATTTGCTAGAAACTTGAAGTTCAGATATCCCAAAGTTTCATGGATTAAAATTACTTTGAAATTGGTTGCTAATTCACAGAAAAGACAGAATATAAACTTGACATCGATATCCGACGAAAGAATCTCTGCAACAAAAATTAACTTCACAGGATAAACTTTACACAAATATCGGTTAAACTTACTTTTGTTTTTCCATGACAAACATATGTATTTTGAAAGACGCGAATTTGGCTGAACAAAACTTTATCGCTGTAAAAAATTTCCTGCAACAAATTTTATTCTTAGTTTTTTCTGTGTTGCTATTTATACAAATTTTTAAAGAAATATTCTACAATTTCTTTATAAGCATTCAAGAATTTATAGCTGAGTTTTATTCATCATAAAATATGTACTGATACATTGTAAAGAATGTACATTAATTTTCTGTACTTAATTTAGACGTTTCGCATAATATACTATAATATGTATATTTAATAATCTGCCAACATTGTATGTGTGTTCTTGACTTATTATTTATTTAACCTAAGGGGCCATTCATTAATTACGTAAGTGCAATTTTTACCATTTTTACCATTTTTGACACGTTGTTATTTCACATAGTAGCTACTGTCATCGTTCGAATTGAAACAATAATTGGCGTAGTAAGATATTACGTAAAAATGGTTTTAACTCCCCCTCCCCCCTTCAGTTGGCTTTGCCAGCCTAATTTAATTGGCCTCAATTTTATTATTTTTGATATAATTTCTCACTATTCTAACTATTCGGTTAGCTTGTAATACTTTCTAAGTAATCTGCAAGCACATTGAGTTTTTCTTTAGTGTCGTAAACATAGTGTTCATTATTTAGTAAAGCTTGAATTTTCATTTTTTTTTAAACGAAAAAAATGTACCCGCCATTTTCTCGGAACTTAATGAAATTTTCCAATCAATCTTTCTTTGGTATCAATTCAGCAACTCAATAGCTATTAATAAAAAAATCTTAATAATTACCGACCGAAGTTGAGGAAACGTGCGAAAATAAAGATTCGTTCTCTATTTTCTCGGAACCTAATAACATTTTACAATCAAAGCTTGAATAAAATTTTTCACTTTTCAGATTGCAATTCAGCTCTGATGTATCTTTAGAATAAATTCTTTTCTGAATTGAAAATCAGATTTTTGAGAACGTTTTTTGTTTATCCTGAAAAATCGCCAAAAAGGCGCTTATACCCTTATCGTGGACCTTATGAACGGTTACTCTTCAACTCTTTGTCAAAGATTTGTAAAGAATATAATCAGAATAATTAACAATAAAAAGACGTGTAATTTTCGCTGCGAGTATGAAAAAATTGATTTTATCGCATCGAAATCGAAGAAGATACAGTAAGTGCACATGGTAAGACTATCCCATATTCGGGGTAGATTTGAACCGACTGAAGATAATTTTGTTTATAGGCAGATTCTATACGCTGAAATCTGAGTAGATACTAAACTCTTTTTGAACTAATTTACAAACCAATTCACGAAGAGTCAAATTGAAAGTTAATTTACCAAATTAACTGTCTTCACACAAACTAAAATTCATCTGACATAACAATTATTATCTAACGAATTCCGCAACCAGGAAAGAGCGAATTAATAACAAACGTAATGTCTTTACGTTTCTCACAATTGTTGCCCCTTTGCGCAAAAACTTTTTTCATACTCCTCCGCGTTTTCTCAGAGTTCTACGACCTCTGCCAGAAAAAAAGTTTCACTTTTTTTTCTTGCTTTAAACAAAGCCAGAGGACGTAGATTTCGAGACTTCAATCTCTGTGGTGGACGCGATTACGGAGATTTAAAAGGACTTGCAGCTGAGTAACCGGTCGCGTTGGTCAGTAAACCTTGGCCATCCTCGTTGAAGTTTCTTTTCCCTCTCGTTCTCTCTTCTGCCTCTTGACTCTTCTGCTTTCCTCTTTTTTTTCCTCCGTTCACGTACGCAGGAACTCTGATCTCGGTCAACGCGTTCGATTCAGAACCTAGAATTCTTGGGCACCCTCCCAGAGAGAGCACACGGGCGAGGCAACTAAAGGAAAAACAAAAAGTAAAAGTCAACTACGCAAGGATAGATTCTTTGCTTAGATTAGCCACGGCGCCTACTACAAATCTTCTACTCTGTCCAGATAGTACCTGCGACAATTTTCCTGGCTTTCGTACTCGTGTAATGGTTTTAAATATCTCGCTTTTTTAGATCAGATTTCTTTGAAATTGATACATTATGCTTTCAATTCAAACCGGTTAGGACATTTAAACTTGAATTCTTGATATTTGATGGAATTAAATTAGGCATGAAATTTAGGATGTTTTTAAAGCTTTTAAATAGCCAGGCATCAATTCCTAATATTTAAAACTTTGCATTCTTGGGTGTACATCCGAAATAGTCATCCAAGGATTTTGACTTGATACTTGGCCTAGCGGTTCCATTTACATCCCAGTTGAAAGTCCCAAAAGGATTTTCGGCACAGGTTGTGCATAAAAGTTGTAGATCTCATCCAAAATTATATTATTTGTATTTAAACTTTTTCTCTCAAATTAATATTTTCCTAGAAAAAAAGAAAAAACGCTAAACCTATTTTCCAAGGGCCCAAGAAAACCGCCCGTCCTAATGTTGAAAATTTTGAATTGAAGACTTTGAATGATCAACTAATTAACTTCTGCCACCTTTCCAAGGAAATTGCTTTAAAAATTTAAAATGTCCAACACTAGCACGCTTGGTTTTTTTTTTTTTGGCCTCTGGAAAAGAGGATCCACGTAAGTTAGGGAGGAGGTGTGGCCGAATCACTCTCGCACTTTAGAATATGTGTCAACTCATTGTTTAATATTTTTTCCAATTCAATTCATGCATTATTTACAAAAAAAATTGAAAATGTATTTTTGTAATTTTTCTTTAAAAATATTAATTTTAGGAAAAAAGTTTACGGACAAAAAATGTATTTCGATGAGATCTACAAATTTCATTCAAAACATTTTTATCTCAGATCAATGTTTTTCGAAATTTGTTTGAAAACCCTAATGTTTGGAAAAAAGTAGAAAATGTCAATAACTACCTTTCTATTAATATGCGCTAAAAGTGGTTTAGTTATTTTAACTGGAATTCTAAAGGAACCCCTGGGCCAAGTATCAAATCAATAAACTCGGGTGACCTTTTCGGAAGAATTATAATATTTCAAATTGTGAGATTTGTAAATCCAAATCACGAAATTTGGAACGTATTTTAAATAAAAGTAAATAAAATTGGGAGAATTTATCCCTAGGTTTTAGAATTCGAACCATTGCAAGTTTTTTAATTTTATGAAATTTTAATTTGACTGCGATATAATTTTTTTCGGATCGGATTTCATCCAAGTGGAGATTCTTCAATGAATAAGGACGTATTTCAATTTATAAGTTTCAATTTTGAAGACTTTTAAGAATTCCAATTCGAAAAATCAAATTTTGAATTCAGATTAGTTTAAATTTGGAGAAATTTAATTATCGTTTTCTCTTGTTTTGAAATAAAAAATTGTTTTTATACAAAAAATGTTATCAGAAAAAATTGTATAACAAACTTTTTTCTGAATGAAAGTACACATTTTGAAGCTCTCCAAGTTTGACCGGTTTTTAAGTAACTTTAATAATTCGATTTTTCATTTATATATCACAAATTAGAAAAAATCCAAGGTCAAGTAAATGTGTTTTCCTTTACGATTTTGTTAACTTCCAGGGTTAAGAGTTTTTTATTTTAAGCTTTTGTTACTTAATTGGAAAAGTTAAGATAAAAAGATTTTCAAGTTGAGTGATATATTCTAATTAAATGCAAGGTGATTATATTCTTGTAAAAAGGTGTTAAGTACTTTTTTTAGTTTACAAGTTTGGACAATTAAAAGCGTGTGCAAAAAACACAAAGCTTCGTCGGGTTTTTGATTTTTCTGCATTTTTTGCAATAAAAAAGAAAGTTTTTATAATTTTATTTACATGTTATCCTATGTTATTCGACCGCGAAGTGATTTAACATTGGAAGTTTCAAACATTTTTTCATAATCATTCCAGTTTGTTCTCTTTTAAATTTAGAGTTTTTAAATCAGGAAATTTGAGATATAGGAGATTTAAAATTGGTCAATGTTCAAAATCAAAGCATAAGGTTTAAAAATTTCTTCCACCTAAAGTTTTCAATATCTTTAGGTTGACAAGTTTATAGTTTTAGGTGGATCTTATCTTTAATGTAAATTGCATCATTATTTATTTATACTACATGGAAGATTTTTAATGCAACCTCCTATACCTTGTATGATACCTATCTTTACAAGATCTAAAGATAAAAATTAGAAATGAAAAAAAACGCTCTAAATATTTTATGAACACGCAGGATGTAATTTCGGATGCAAAATCGTGCTCTAAAAAAAAATCTTTACGGCGCTGCGCTGTAGTATTTATTTTTCAGTAGATTGAGTTTCACTGGTGACTCCTCCTGTTTCCCGTAAAATCTACGGAAATTGAAATTTGATGCTTTAAGATCTGATTACATAATTTTGAAAATGTAAAAAAGGTACATCCTAAAGATAGGACATCTAAAATTTTATAACATTTAACTTTGAGTGCTTGCATTTTTTGAAGTTTGAAATCCTATAAAACTTTAATACCATTAACACATCAAAGCATTCAAATTATAATGTTTTCGAAATTCAGTATTTGAAGATCTCGTAAACTCGAAATATAAAAGATCCGAGTTATTTCAAGAAGAGGTTTTATGAAGCAAAATAGAAATATACAGATCTTACTCTTTTGATGTATAATTTAATTTTATCAAAAGCTTAGTTATATAATCACTGGAAATCCCTTTTAATAATCAGGAGAATTCACGAATGCAGACATAGTTGTTAGGACAAATCACTTGCACTTGTTGCGAAGATTAAAGCGAGTCGCAAAATTATCCACTTGCTTTCCGTCTACATGCGAATAGCGGAAGATGGTCATTAAAGGAAGCACTTGTCGCATTCATGTCGTCGGATTTTAAAAAGAACTGAAGTAACGAGCGATCAAAGAATGAAAGTGTAATGCCATTACGACCACGTCAATTACCACGAAGATATTATTCATATATTAAGATATTTATTCATAGGCTCGCAGGAATGAGCTAAACTATTGTGATAAATCGTACGCTTCAAAAGCGACCCTCAGTAAACCCAAGATTGATTAAGCCTTTTATCATAGATATCGCTTTGAGGTGCGCCTCGAATATTTGAACTGAACCCGAGATTTAAATATTACTGCCTAACGACTGAGCATAAAATGCATAACCAAATCTACGGGTCATTATAGTAAATAGCACTATTTACTAAAATAAACCGTGTAAAAAATAACTTTAGATAAATAAAACATATGGAATAATTAATGTATACTAGTAATTAAAAAAAATTGTCACAGATAGCACGTTTGGCGCGCTTTTAACATGTTTTTCATTACGACTGCCTTATTATAAAATTAAGAAATATACTTCAATTTAAAGTTACATCGAATTTCATGCAATTTTATTTTCACTGGCTTTCCGTAATCTGTATAAGATTTAACCCAGCAGAAATTAGAAGCAAAGAAATATATTCATAAGTTGATTTCCAATTTCATTTAGTATTAAGAGGACTTTTTGATTCAAAGAAAATTTCTTAGAACCAAAGAAAAATATTCTAAGAAGAAAATTAGAAACACAATATTATCAAGTAAATCCGTGCAAAAATTCTATTTTTGAACAAAAAAACTCAGAAACATTATGAAACTAAAGATCAGTTATTTTGAAAAAACATATTCGAAAAGCTCAATATATGCAAAAATAATTTGTTTTTTTGGGTTCGGTTTTTAATGCCGTTCTCAGGGAGTGGGTTTCTGGGTCAACCTTCGAAAAATATTCGTTGGCTCTCAGTCAAAGATATGTTTCTTTGGTTCAACGAACTTTATCTTCGTTCGAAGAAATGGTTTTCTGTTCTCATACAAATTTTTGTCCAAATTAAAATGATTTTCCTCCATTTTGAAGTTATTTTTTGTTGAATGAAAAAAAATATGTTAATGAAACGGTTGCTTTAATTTAAAACAAGTATTTTTCTGACTGATTCTAGAATTTTGAGTCTTTCTGATGTTTTGTATTTTCGACACTGATTCATTTTGAGGATCATTACAACTGAAAATTCAGCAACTTGTTTAATTTGTTTGTTTATGGTTTAAAATCATGAAACTTTGAACATCTTTTTGAAATGATTAAGCCTTAACAATTTTTAATTGGAGATGTAATTGTGAATGTCTTTTTTGTTTGTTGAGATAGTTAGGAAGTTAGGGATTTATAAAATTTAAAACTCTTTAATTTCAACGGTGTATAAAATAAAAATTCTTCAAATTTAATGATTTACAATTCCAAGTTCTAT
This sequence comes from Andricus quercusramuli, assembly GCA_932178445.1. NCBI lineage: Eukaryota > Metazoa > Arthropoda > Insecta > Hymenoptera > Cynipidae > Andricus > Andricus quercusramuli. The sequence goes on along the minus strand of CAKNXH010063746.1, from coordinate 94,180 downwards.
AATTTTGAAGAGTTGTAGTTAACAATTCTTGAATTTTTAAAATATAGAATTCAAAATTATTTAGTTTTCGAGACTTATATTTTAAAATTTAAAGGATTTTTAAAGGATTACAATTTTTAACGTTTTTTTAATAAATCGATTTTTAATATTTACAATTGAAGATTCATTAATTTGGAATATTTATAGTTTAAAATGATAGAATTTCGAACGTTTTTTTTTAGATTACATAGTTCAATTGTGAAGATTTACAATGGAAAATTCTTCAATTTTTAATATTTACAATTGAAGACTTTTTAATATTTAATTTATATGATAGAAAGTGTTGCAACTTTAAATTTTTTCCTTTGAACAGTTCAATGTGAAAAAGTAAAAACAACAGCGCTAATTTATTTTTTGGGAATTCTTATAATTTTGGAAAAATTATGCTACATTGGCGGGTAGGTTGGGGGGAGGGTCCAATCTTAACATCAAACTGAATTAGTAGAGCCTGATAAGAAAATCCGACTATTTTTGGTTGAAAGCAAACTCTTTTTGGTTCAAAAGTCCACTATTATACTTTTTTTTATAATTTATGTTTTTTGGTTAAAAATGTCATTATTTGTTTGAAAATTTCATTCTTTTGTTGAAAATTCGACAATTTTGTAAAAATTTCATCCTTTTTGGTTAAAAATTCGTCTTTTTCGGTTCAAAATTCAAATATTTGGTTAAAAATTCATATTTCTGGTTTAAAAATTCAACTGTTCTGTAGAAAATTCGTTTTAGGTTGAAAATTAACTTTGTTAAATGAAAATTTAACTATTTCATTTTTGGCTGAAAATTTCAGATAATGTTAAGAATTTAGAGATTTTTAAATTAAATTAAATATAGTAATCACATTAATTTTACTTAAAAGATGGGGGGGGGGGCTCCGTTGTAAAAAAATATTTTTTCCATTTTTATTTTTCACATCTGATGATCTTGGCCTTTTTCTTTATCAACATTTTTCCTTCGAAATTATTCATGATAATATTTATACTCCCACGCCTAAGAATTGTTGATTTTTCACGTGCTTGATCCACTTCCGGTATAAATAAGCGTAAAATGAGATGACCCATTGTTTCACAACCCTACTTTTTCATCGAGCCTCATTACGTTTACAGTATATTCAGTGCATCAAATAACATATTCTCCCCCGATTGGCTCCGTTAGTTTCCCTTGGAGGGGAAATAAATGGGCGTCACGGTTTGCTTGGAATCAGTGGGAACCGGAAAGCAACGATTTCAATCTCAGTCGCTGAGTTTGGAACTGTAAGGCCGTATGTGCTAAGTAGCTAAGGTGAACTGCCAAATATCCAATTTTAACTAATAGGTCAGATCTGCCACGATTCAATTTGGTTCCCTGGCATCTTTCAACGAAAAAATTTCAATAAATTGAAATTGATACATAAAAAACTTTACCAATAATATCATTTTTTTTGTATTAATTATTATTCCGATTAAATTAAGCATCCTTTAAAAAGGATCGATCTGAAAATATATTTTAAAGAATGAGGCAAGTAAAAACTTATACAAGTTCCAATTTTGAAGAGCTTAATTCTCGGTTTTAATTTATTGTTTACTAAATTAAAAAATGTCTTTAATTTGGACGCTTTCAAATAGATATAAATTGATGTTTGAAGCTTAAAGAGTTTTAACCATTTTTCAATTCAAATGCTTTCACATGGCTCGATCACAGAATATAAGCAGCGCTTGACTCGGTTGTACTTGGATGGGGGCCGTTGTACTGTATATAGTGCATTTATCATTTTTTAAGTTGCTTTTGTACTCAAAAAAATACCGATACCTTGATGTTGGGCGGAATCGAAATAGAATTCAAAATTGTTTAAATTGCAAAGTTTTTCAAAAATCGTGAATGTTATTTTTGTTTCCTAATCTGCATAATATGCCCTAATTTTTATAATTTTTCGCAGATTTTTTATTTAACTTTATATAGGAGAAATTTAATTTTATGTGGAGACCTACAAATAAAGAGCAAATCTAGCTCTAAAAATTCTAAATAATTTTTTTTTAGCATAGAAAAACTTTCTTATGTTAAAAAAGTTGAGAAGATCCGATCGTTAAAAATGACAAGTTACTGAATTTTTGAAATTAACTTCTTCAAAATTCAAAGTTTTAAAATATTTGGTTGCGTTTTTAACACGAACTGTCTACCGTTCAGGGCTAGCGTTACGGAAAATTCCGTAATAGTTGCCCTAGCTCTGCACATGACCGGGTATTTTTACGAAAAATTACGTAATACTCGTCTGTGCCTTTTTAATATTAAAATCTTGAAAGTTAACCATTGAAAGCTAATATTTTTTTCAATCAAAAGCTTTATTTAAGTAAATATTTTAACAAATAGGTTTACGAACCAATCATTCAATGCTGATTTTATTCTGTTGAAACTTTTCGGATATTTCATTTATAAATATGCGGTAAAAAATGTATGAATTGAAAGTTGTAAAATTTTTTAGAAACATAAACATATTAGGATTAGGGGAGTTGAAGTTGGAAGTATTTAAATTTTCTGAATGCGCCGAATTTGAATATTTTGAATTGAAATCTCTGAAATTGAAAGCACTGATATTTAAGCTTATAAGTTAGAGGAAATTTGCAGAAGTGTTTTGAATGTATGGAAGTTAGGACGTTTCCTGATTTTTTACTCACCCAAGTTGATTTTTTTTTAAATTTAAATATATCACAGAAGCCATCCGAATTCAAGGAGTTGAATTTGATATGGTTTCGAATTGGGGACTACCAAATGCACTTAAGTTAAAAAAAAACTTAAAGTTTGAAGCTGGAAAATTTTGAAATGACTCAATTTTTTGGGGTTTATTAATTTTCAAATGTCCTTTAAACAGTTCTAAGTTCAAAATTTTGCAAATCGATACACCAAGTAAGGCTTCTTTTAAACTTGAAGTTTAAAAGCCATTTGCATTAAATATGCTTAATTGGGGAATATTCACAAATAAAATTATTAATAATCAGTGAAAAATTGTTCTCAACGCACTCCACGCTACTTATTATAAGTTTTAACTGTCAATATTTCTTAATATATGATCATTTTGAAGTGGCCAATCATTGCCAAAGGTAGCCAATCAATGTACACTTTACCCTATCTGAATTTTAATGCTTTGAATTACAAACAAATTTTTACTTCCTAGACTTGTATCTATTCATAAAATCTTCCAAATTCAAATGGTAGCAACATTCAAACTTCGACATTGGATTATTATTTGAAATAAGGAGTTTTAAATAAGGCCGTTTCTAGGTTCACTAAAATTCTGTGAATGTCGGACTTTGTTTAAAAAACTAATAAGATTCACAAACTCATCATCTTATGATTTGTTTAATTTTTGTTTCAGAGTTCGAATCTGGGACAAGAACTCCTGGATAGGGTATTTAGGCACCTGAATCTATTGGAAACTGCTTACTTTGGTCTTCGTTATCTCGACCATGAAAATCAAACGGTGAGTAATAGAAAAATATAAAAATTTCCTCACCTTTTATTTTTAAACCCCATTATTCCTAATTAAAAAAAAAATATCTTAGAAAGCTACTGAGATTGATGTATTCAGATATGCATATAGGTTTCGATGTTCGATTCCTTGTAATAGTTTAAATAATTTTCTTAATGAAGAGATTCAAATGCTGCCCACGAAAATAGGAGCGATAAAACTTCCTATCAAGATATCAATCTCAAAGGTGGAATAAAATTAGTTTCAAGTTTTTTCTTAGACAGCAGTTATAATGACTGGAATCAGGTTTGGACCAATTCCGTTCATTCGAGACAAAATTGACTGGCTCAAGGTTACGTCGCCTCCGACTTTCCCTATGTATTTTATTCTCTTAAAACCAAAACCTGCATCGATTATAAGTGACAGCCCCTAGAAAAAATTTCATTTTTTTATACCTTCTTTTCAAAATAATTCTAACACAACTTTTCGAAATCAAACTAGCAAAGAATCAAGTTAATATCAATTCATCTAAAGTATTTTATTACTGTTTTTTAAAAAGCGAATAAATGCTCGTATTAAAAATAATTGATTGAGGACGCTAGTGGCAAAAGTAGTGGGCTTGGCCGGGATGTTGGGAGAAAATTGGAGAAAATGGAGTTGACCGTCGTTAATTAGATTCTCGGTACTATAAATCCGCATGCGAATCTCTCCGATGTCTCCGATTACTTAGCCTCGGGGCAGATGAAGATGAGATTATTATCAACGGGAAATACCAAGCACTGCTACAATTTCCGGTCTTCCTGAGCGATACGTCAACGTCCCGTCTGGGGCGCCTCGAATACGGAATTAATTTAGTTCAATTCAATGTCGTAATTCTCGAATCCTTTTGCAGCAATGGCTGGATCCCAGCAAGAAGATCAGCAAGCAACTCAAATTTCAAAAGGGCGACCTCAGTCTGGACGTGCACACCCTCTACTTTGGCGTGAAATTCTACGCAGCCGATCCCTGCAAGCTCATTGAAGAAATTACAAGGTGAGACTTGAAGAGACATGTTATTTCCACGACCCTGTCTGTAGACTTTTAAGGGTCTAGATTTTGAAATTTTAAACAAACAATTTCATTTATTATTCAATATTGGTTGCCGAGGAAAAAACTTGATACTATTAGAGCAAAAATACTACCCCTAAGTGAAAAAAAACTTTTATAGGGATTGAAATATCTTCTTGTGCTTTTTAAAAATTTTACAGGCAATTCTTTGGATCTTTTAGTACTTAAATGTTTTAATACGTCAAAGAAAATTGAAAAAAATAAAGTGTGATATATTATCCCTGGCAAAGGATAGTTTTTCGCGATTAGGGGTAGTATTTTTGGTCTATATGGATAAAGTTCTTTTTTCTCAGCTTCTAGTACCATCAGCTGTTGTATTTTATGCCAAACAATTATAATTTTTACCGAAATTACCGGAAATTAATAGTTTTAAACTTATTAAATAGGTTTAAACTTCTTTTTAACTGAAAGAAGAATACACATTAATTTTTTCACCAAATGTAACAAACCTATGCAATTTTTCAAGTTAATACTTTCATTCCAAATAAAATATTAAGTCAAAGAATAAAATAATTTTTGAATACATATGTTTTTATGAAGAAAGTAAATTGTAAGGTTTGCATAACTAGGGAAAATGTTAAATAAACATTATAGGAATTAATTGAAATCTTCTTTGAAAGATTTGAATAACCTTTAATCTACATTTTGTCTCTTTCGAACTATTTAGGCAGTAGTTGCGTGTTACATATTCGAATCACGATTCTGTCTTTATCGCAAGAAGTGAGCTGAATTCCAAATGCATATTTTCAAAATTACTATTTCTATGCGATTAGAAATTTAGATTTCGGGTGGTTAAGCTCGGGAGATAAACAGGGTCATAGGATCTGAATTTTTACTGCAGGCATGATTCCAGAATATTTTTTTTTAGAAATTCAGCAAATTCAAAAATTGTAAGATGACAAATTCTGCTGGTATCCAAATCAAAAGTCTTACAATTTAGATCATTCTTATGTTTAAGTTTTTAATGACTTACTAAATCAAATGTTTCTCGAAGGATTTCAAATTGAGTAATTTCATTTTACAAAAGCGAAGATTTTCAATTGATGAAATTCAAAAATAAGTCAGTTTAAAACTTTGAATGTTTTTTAAAATGAAGTCGAATTTGTTATGGCTTCTGGTTTAATCGCCCAAGTTAAGCAGGATTTTGTTATTCGGCTATACTCGGACGGGGGTCATTACACCTGATGGGTGATATTTATCAGATTTTAAACTACATACCTTCACTCTTAAATTAATAATAACACTAATACTAGTAATAATGCTGTCTTTTTTTAAGTGATTCATGTTTATGCTAATTAGACGCTTTCTTTGCAAGTAGAATCGTCCAGTATTTCAGAACTTTCATTTTGAATAATATTCAAAATTTTTTAAAGTTGAGAAAAACATTAAACATAAAGAGCTTTCATATTGGGGAAAAAAACTTGTGAACTTGAAAGCCATGGAAATTTTGACTGTATCTGTCAGTTTCAAAGAATGTAGAAACGTTTGAAAATTTTAGTTTGAAATATTGAATTAGAAGGTTTATTTGAATTAATATAATTTGTTTTGAATTCAAATGAGTTTTCTAGAATACAGGTGAGCTGCGGTTAAATTTACTGGAATTCACTCAAATTTAATTTGCATTTATATTGAGTCATAAAAAATTTACAAACATTTTTTTAATTATTATCAGAATCAAATTGAAATTTCCTGCACAATTCACTTACATTCGGTTAAATTGAGCCAAATAAATTGTAATAGGCTAATGATTAATCTGATTCTATCTCAAATTCGCTTAAAATTCTGTTAAATACATTTTCAATTTAGTTTACAATTACAATAAATATGGACTTAAATTAAGGTATTCTAAAATCAAGCTGTAAAAAACTAGACATTTTCTGTAAATGCACTAAAATTTACTAAAATTCGCTTTGAATTAATTCAATTCTCTTGTATTCAAAATAAACTAAATTGAATTCACTATACTCCACTTGAATTGAGCTAAATTGAGTTTCAATTTCCTTGAATTCATCGGAATTCCTATTAAATTAATTAAAATTATTTCGTCAAGTAATTCACTTGTCATTTACCTTAATCAATTTGCATTAAGAAACTTTTGCTTCCTCATAGAGGAAGCTTTGTAATGGTGACATTTTTCAAATTTTTTAAATTCATTTAATTGAACCCTCCCTAATTTAAAAATGTCTAATACAATGTTCTAAGCAATTGTCCGGATGTGTGTGTGTGTGTGGATGTGTGGATGTGTGGATGTATGGATGTGTGGATGTCACGCTTTTTTGTGAACACGATAACTAGAAAACGGTTGCAGATAAATTGATGAAATTTGGAGAGCTTATTTTCCTCACTAATATCTTGAAACTGACCGAAGGATTTCAAAAAATATTTAATGCATTTTTTTCTAGCACTCAATAATATTTTAAAAATCGTTTTTTCATAGCAAAACTTTTTTCATTCGCATAATTCAAAGTTGACGCAAGAATATAAAAGATGCCTTGGTTCGGGACGAATCGATTGACCTATAATATTAATACATTTTATTGAAGAGTAGGGAAGTTATGGTAATTTATATATTTTGAAAATCGGTTTTTTATAGTAAAACTTTTTTCTTTAGCATAATTCAGAGTTGATGCAAGAATATAAAAGATTCCTTGGTTCAAAACGAATCGATTGACCTACAATAATAATGCATTTTATCAAAGAGTAGGGAAGTTATGGTAATTTATATATTTTGAAAATCGGTTTCTTATAGTAAAACTTTTTTCATTAACATAATTTAAAGTTGATGTAAAAACAGAAAAGATGTGTTGATTCGAGTCGAATCGATTGACCTATAATATTAATGAATTTTATTGAACAGTAAGGAAGCTATGGTAATGCATAATATTTGAAAATACGGTTTTTTATAGTAAAACTTTTTTCATTAGCATAATTCAAAGTTGATGCAAGAATGTGAAAGATTCATTGGTTCGGGACGAATCTATTGACCTATAATAATAATGCATTTTATCAAAGAGTAGGGAAGTTAT
>CAKNXH010063746.1:23978-86562 GCA_932178445.1 Andricus quercusramuli | reverse complement strand
TATCAAAGAGTAGGGAAGTTATGGTAATTTATATATTTTGAAAATCGTTTTTTTATAGTAAAACTGTTTTCATTAACATAATTCAAAGTTGATGCAAGAACAGAAAATATGTGTTGATTCGAGATGAATCGATTGACCTATAATACTAAGACATTTTATTGGAGAGTATGGAAATTGTGAAATTGCATAATATTTGAAAACACGGTTTTTCATAGTAAAACTTATTTTCAGTAACATAATTCAAAATTGATGCAAGAACGGAAAAAATCTCTTGATTCAAGGAAAATTGATTGATCTATAATAATAATAATAATACACTTTATTGAAGATTAGGGAATTTCTGCTCATTTATAATATCTGAATCATCAGGTTCAAACAGAAAAACTTTTTTCACCGACATAATTTAAAGTTGATGCATGAATAGAAAAGACTTTTTGATCATAAATTTTCAAATAGAGTAATATTATGACAAGTTTTGTGAAGAAATCGTAAAGCTGGGAAAGGGATAGGGTGCGACAGAACTTTTCCTTTCCCTTTTCCAGCTCAAAAAATTATTATTTCGAACCCAAGATTTGATTTGTCTGATTTGTCTTGTTATTTAAAACATTTTTGTATTATTCTGTAATTTTTCATTTTTGGTAAATTTCTATTTTTAAATTGAGCAAAATGAAGACTTCGGTTTGTCTATTATTGAAAAAAATAACTAATGCTTCCTCTATGAGGAAGCAAATACATTTGCTATCGGGAAGCAAAGTGCTCGTGAAATGAGCACCATATAATTATAAATACAAACAAAGTGGAAACACTCGAAATCGAATTCACAGCTAGTTTTTCTCGGTCGGACGGGGGAAACCCAAAATGGTTCTTATCCATTTTTCTATCTTATACATTTTAAAGTTCCTTATTTTTTCACAAAATAACGAAAACATATTAAGTACTTTTTCGGGCCTTTTATATATGCACAACTGAATATATGTATTTTATGATATGCCAAATTTTTGAAAAATGTTCAAACTGGAATTGAAAAATTTATAAAAATATGAGAATGACAACTGGATATGGACAAAAATAAAATTATTTCTGTAGTACATGTCAGATGATGGAAAATTTATTTAACATTTTAAGAGAATGTAGCCGTTATTTGCTATGTTTCAGAGAGGTGCAGATATTTATTTTTTAAATTGTTCCTGTTTTAAAGCGAAAAAACCAAATGGTTCTTATTCAGTTGCCATTCTCTTGAAAGCGCTTATGAATTTGAATGAAACCTTGGAATTCTTTTGAATTTAAATGAATTCACTGAAATTAGAGTTGTCTTAGTTAAATAAATGTGTATCTTCACTTGAATAAGCGTCAATTCACTAGAGTTTATTGGGCTTCACCTTGACTTCTGTTAAATTATAATTCGTTGATTCACTTGCGCATTAGCTCGAATTTTACGTTCAGGCCTAACTTTTGGTTTACATATTTCTTCCTTGATTTGATTCTTTTTGGCTTAATCCTGCTACGTTTCAATTTTCTATCCAACCTAAATTTTCAACTCAATTTCCTTTTTTTCTTCATCATTTTTGCTCTCTTTCCCTTTGTTCTTTCAACCCTGACCTTTCTCTTTTCCTTTTCGTTTCTTTTCGTCTCCATCCTCCTTTATTTTCATCCTTTCTCTCTCTATACCCTTCACCCTTTCTTTGTTCCTTCTCACCAATAGAAAAGGGCCATACAAGACCTTACTAACCACACATGTACGAAGTCATTGATTGCTCATAGTCTCATACGCGAGATAAAAGATGGATGCATTAGCATATAGATTGAGTTCGCTGCTTTTCAGGCGCTTTTTCTCCTCCAGCGAACTTACTACCGTCATTTCTGGCCGAGTGCTTCTATCTTGTTTTTGCTCAAATCGCCGCTGTTTGTTTTATATCGGCGCAGACTAACGATTTGCAATGACTTATCACTCTCGAGCTACAATACTGATTGTGAGTGCAAGACCACGTGTCGATCTTGGAAAAGATTGTATAGAAGTTGCGGAGTTTTAGTCTGCTTGGAAAGACGGAGAGTGGATGAAATTGCTGAGATAAGGTGTATCTTGACTCTTTGTTCTTGCCACACCATATCCTAGCCAGAAAGTGGCGTGTACTTGTAACTTGATGGGCCGATTTAGTGGCAAGGGAGGAAAGAAGTCACGCATGGGGCGCGTCTTTATCAGGATCAATGATGCGAGTAGACAACATTCTCAGACAGATAATTCCCCCAGAATAATCTCTTTTTTCCTAGATGCCTTACTCATTTTTAGTGAAAGAAAAATTAGAGGAAGACTATATCTCTAGCCGGGGTCATTTAGTCTGAAAGCTATGGATAGAAGGTTCCTGGGGTAAACGAGCGCCAATAAGAGATATTCTGGAAATCTTGAGAAAGGGTATCAAGGACAATCTATAAAATAAACGATCTAAACTCAGTCACGAAGATCTCAGATAGGGTGGCTAGTTGGCAAGATCGAACTATACTATAAATAAAAGAGAGAAAACAAACAATGCACACAAAAAATAGCAGGATATTTTCTGTTCAACTCAAAACAACACCGAATCGGCTTACTCTTGAGGATTATTGATTGACAGAGTTGCTGCAGGTCAGCTAATTGCAGAAAGTCAGGGAAATTTAGGGAATGTCAGAGAAAACCTGACAGGGTCAGGGAATTTCCGATAAACTGAGGTTGAAGTTAAATTTATTATTTTATTAGAAATTCAACAATTTTTTTAAAAAGTAATTCTTCTCGGTTAAAAATTCAACTGTTTTGTTGAAGATTTGTCTTTTTGGGTTGAAAATTCGTCTATTTTAGTAGGAATAGCATCTTTTTTGGTAAAAAATCACAATTTTTTGGTTGAAAATTAATCTGTTTTGGTTGAAGATTCAAGTATTTTGTTGAAAATTCGTCTTTTTGGTAGAAACATCAATTATACAGGGTGTCCCAGACTCAAGTGTCCGGACTTATATAGCCATATAAAAATTAAAAAAATAAATAGAAAATTCCTTTTCCAAAAATCAGTTGAAGTTTTAGTTTTTTAGTTATAAAACATTTAAGCTGGACCAATCAGGAGCGCCGTATAAACAGCCGTGTGTACGTGAACGAGATTTCAATGCAGTGTTATCGAAGCGAGCGCAGAGGTGGGGTTAGCGACAGGAGAATACTACGCTGGAAGCCCGTTCACGCACACACGGCTATTTATACAGCGCTCCTGATTGGTCCAGCTTAAATGTTTAACTATAATAACTAAAAAAGTAAAACTTCAACTGATTTTTGGAAAAGGAATTTTCTATTTATTTTTCAAATTTTTATATGGCTATATAAGTCCGGACACTTGAGTCTGGGACACCCTGTATATTAAATTCTTCGTTCCTTTTCGTAGAATATTAACCTTCTTGGAGACTAAGTCATATTCTTGGTTGAAAATTCATCTGTTTCGTTGAAAATTTATTTTTTCACTAAAAATTTAACTGTTCTATTTTAAGCTGCATTTTTTTCTGTTTTAGGTGAAAATGCAACTATCTTGTTGAAAATTCTTCTCTTTTGGTAGGAAAGTAATCTCATTATTACTTGAGACTTCATCTAAAGATGAAGTTTCAACTATAAGTTTTTGTGACAAAAGTTTTCTCAAAAGTTCAAATTGAACTATTTTGTTGGAAATTCGTTTTTTCTGGCTGTGCATTTTATTTTTCTAGTTGAAAATTAAACTATTCTATTCTTGGTTGAAACTTTATCTTTTTTCACTGAAAATTCATGTATTTCGTTGAATTTTTTTTGTAGAAAATTCATCTTTCAGGTTAAAAATTTATTTGTTTGGTTGAAAACTTAACTATTTTGTTGAAAATTGTTTGTTTTTTCAATTTGAAATTCTTCAAACTGAAATGTAACTATTCCATATTTTTGGATTGAAAATTTAATTTTTTATAAAAATTCATATTTTCAGGTTGAAAACTCAACTATTTTACACGAAGTTCATCTTTTTGGCTTGAAAATTCAACATTATGGATATTTTTTTCCACATTGACTGAAAAATGTTTCTCGGCTGAAAATTCAACTCTTTTGTTGAGAATTTTTCTTTTTGTATTTTTAGATTAATTCAACTGTTTTTGTTTAAAAATTAAAATATTTCTGGGTGGAAATATAAACAATTACACTTTTCAATGAGAATTCATTTTCTTGTATCGAAGATTCATCACATTGGTTAAAAATGTAACTGTTTTGATAAAACTTATTTTTTTCTAAGTTGAAAATTCATGTATTTCACGTATGTCTTACGTAATTTGTGGATGGCCCCTTATTTTATTCTATATTTTTTGCAATAACATTATGAAAATTATTGATTTTCTGGATGTAAGGTTGTTTTCATGTCTAAAAGAAAAATTTAAACCGGTCAAAGAAAATGAAGAATTGTTTAAGGAGATATAAAAATTAAAACCTTTCAAACATCCAACTTCGGAAGCATTTTCAATTTAGGATGATAAAAATCAGTCCAAAATTCCCAAGCATTAGCCGGTTTGGATCGAATTTTCGATTTTTCAAGTTTAAAAAAGGAATTGATCTCCATTCGAATTTAGAAAACGTACCTCTAAGGTAAAAAAAAAAAAGATGAAATAAAAGGGAACAGGAAGAGGGAAGAAAAAAGAGGAAGGAAGGGAGAAAAATGGAGAAAGACTCCTCATAGTTCAAAGTTATGCCGTGTTTGGCCTTAGGCTCGCGAGACCTTAGCAATTAACGGCGCACACCAATTACCGTGCCGAAAATGAAAATTATAGAGAACCCCAACATTCCACGGTTCGGTCCACCGTTCGCCAATGCTTACTCCTTTCTTTCGCGTTACTCTTTTTTTTCACTCTTCTTTTCCTACCGAAGAGCACAAAATTGCACCTCGCGGCACGCCCTGACAACGCGATCGGTTATATGAGGAGCATGAAAAGAAAACGATGGTAGCACTTTGTTTCACGAACCCACCGATCCCTTGCTCAAAATTTACGAAACAACCGCTCGTTTTTTTCTCCCGTTTTTTCACAACATCATCTTCGGTAAATAAGGTCTTGTTTACCTCATGTAATGTTACGATTACTGCCCTCTTATTTTATTGCCTGTTGTTTTCGTTGAAATAATTTCTTTCGAGAAGACACTTGTTATCTTTTGAGGGTTTTTTTCTCCTTTTCGATTAAGTCATAAAATATAAAAAATTAAGTGTAAAACCTTGAAAAGAGAGTGAAAGGAGTTTTACTTTCTTCAAATTAGTAAAAATTTTATTTTGATAGTTCGAATAAAGAGGAAAAGAGTGGATCCCATTTATTTAGAATCTTATGATTAATTACTGCAGAGAACTTTTTTCCATATTGAAAATATGAAAATAACAGTATGAAAATGAAATACAGGCAGTAATAACTTTGATTGAATTTCAAACAAATTCGAATAGGAAGTGAAAAGACGAACCGGTCTCTGATTAAATTTCAACACTCTGATCCTAACTGGTTTGGGAACGGTCTATAGACTGTCTCTGATTCACGTAAATCCAAGTTGCTTGATTAATCGCCCCCACAATTTGTAAACTTTGAATTGTCTATCTAACTTATTGACAGCTAATCGATATTAGGGTGCTTTCAGATTGAAACGGATAATATAATATATGAATTAAAGACTTATTCATTCAATAAAAGTATCTAGCTAATTAAATATTAATTTAAATATTCTTATGCGTTTCTGTTTAGATTCAGTCTACCATTTTTATACCCGATATTTTTTATTCTATTGTAATAAATACTGATAAAACACAAGATACCTTTTTTGGCTTATGAATTGGATGGGTGGGGTTAAACGACTGACAGGTGAGTCAGAATTTCTGAAATTGTGTAAATAATAATCAGTGACATATCAAAGTAAAACAATAACTTAATAACTTTTCAAATCTTCGCATATAATTTACAAGTGCCTATTTAATTAATATTTGATTGCTTTTACGAGGCGCGACACCTCCCACCGTAGATCGAGTTTTGGTCTAAAATAGACATGTTCGAACCAACGGCCATAATCAAACTAACATTATATAGCAAATTAAATTAATTGAGGTCACATATTTGAATTTGATATTATAAACTTCGATAAAATTCCTTGAATTTCCTCTTCCCTAAAATAATCTTCTGATCCCAATTCTGAACCCTTTAATTTTCCTCATTCCAATTTAAAAATGTAGACGAAAATTTCGGTGAAGATTTCGGAGAAGATTACGGAGAAGATTTGTGCCCATTGATAACACTGACAGGAATCTCAATTCTATTTTCTGCCTTCTACCCACAAGCCTTACTAACTTACTAACTATTATTTATAATACAGATCGAACAAAAGAAAAAAAACTGGCTTAACGACTCTATCAACTATACTCAAGAACCATAAGGAGTTGATTAACGATAATGAATTATCTCGACGTGTTATATATATTAAACCCCATTGGAAATTTATCGACCAAATAACAATTATGCTCTATGCAAAAGAAATAATAAGAAAGAATAACTGAAAGACTGCGTCTTTTCCGATACTAATGACTTCCGTTTTTTCTGCATTATTTAAAATGAAGCCACTCTAACAGTGTAATCGCAGATCAGGGAGAACCTGAAAATCAGGAAAAATTCAGAGAATTGTATTGGTGAGGGAAAATCAGGAAAGAGTCAGGGATTTTTAATAAAATCTTGCAAAAGTCAGGAAATTTCTATAAGAGGCACTTTAAATAACCGGCACGGATAATAAATTTGAAGTTGTCTTAGTTTTTCTATAAAAGACACTATGCTTAAAATGTTATAAGCTTAATATCCTGTTTTTTGAATATTAATGGTTAGGAAAAATGAAAAATTGGTTAGGAAAAGTTAGAGCATTTTTAAAATGAAGTTTTTTAGTCACCCTGATACCATTAATATTTTTGTTAGTAATTTATTTGCCTTGTAATTATATTTTTATTTATTTTAATGTGGTAGCTTCCTCCTGACGATTAAACTTTCAGTGAAAAAATTTACTGTTTGTTTGGAAATTTAACAGTTTTGTTAAAAAGTCAGCAGCCTTGTTGGTTCAAAATTTAGATGATTTGCCGGAAATTTGTCCTTTGAGTTACAGCTACAACTATTTTGATAGAGAATTAACTTTTTTGTTGAAAATTCATATTTTAGCATGGAAAATTTAACTGAAATCTTTTCTGGTTGAAAATGAACTATTTTTTGGCAACTTCGTCTTTCTTCCTAGAAATTTCATCTTTTCTGTTAAAAATGTAACTGTTTCATTACAAATTATCTTTCTGTGGTTGAGAATTTTACTATTTTTTTGAAAAATCGTTTTTTTTTAGTTTGAAATTAATTTTTTTACTGAAATTGTAACTTTTACGTTTTTTGTTTGAAATTGGTATTTTTTATTTTGAAAATCGTCCTTTTTGGAAGAAAATTATTCTTCTTGGTTGGAGTTTCCCCTTTTTGTTTATAAATGCAACTGTTTGGTAAAAATGAACCTTTTTTGTTGAAAATATATATTTTCGGGTTCGAGATTCTGCTGTTTAACAGAAAATTCGTTTTTATTGGCTAGAAAGTTCAAAAGTTTGAATACATTTTTTCCATCTTTAATTTAAAAAATCATTATTTGTTGGAAATTCGTCTTCTTTAGTTTGAAAATTAAACTTCTGGGTTATAAGTTGAACTTCTTTGTTAAGATTTCATTTTCATAGTTGCAAATTCATAATTTTTGTTTAAAATTCATTTCTTCGTTTGAAAATTTGACTATTTTTTTTAAAATTCATGTGTTTTGTTGAAAAATTCATCTTTTGGTCAAAAATTTATCTTCTTGGTTGAAAATCTATGTCTGTAGGTTGAAAATTCGTCTGTTTAGGTTAAAAATCGCACTATTTAATTAAAATTGAACTGCTTTGTCACAGAATTAATTATCTTCTTGGAAATTCAACTCTTTGATTGAAAATTTTACTATTTTGTAAAAAAAATTATTTTGTGTATTTTTTTATGTCAACTATTACATTTTTCGTTATGAATTCAACTTTTTGTCGAAAATCCATCTCTTCGGGTTGGAACGTCAACTGTTTTCTAAAACCTTGGACACATTAGCTTAAAAATTGAACTATTTGGTATATAAATTCGACAGTTAACTTAAAAATTCAACTAATTTGTTGAAACTTCAATTATTTTGTTAAAAATGTTACTATTTTGTTAAAAAGTCATCTTTTGATTCGACATCATTGTCGAAAGTCAACTGCTTTGTTGAAAATTCATCCTTTTCTATTAAAAATTTATATTTCATTGTAGAAAAGTCATCTCTTCTGGTTAAAATAAATTTTGAAAAGTTTAAATTTTTTAGTTTATTTTAAAATTGTTTTATTATATATTTATAAAAGATTATTTGTTAACATGTTACTAAACTTCTGGTCTTCAAATATTGATGCATATAGGGATTAATGAAAAATATTAGTCAGGGAAAAGTCAGGAAATTTTTGAACAGTGAAAAAGCTTTGGAGGTTTAGTTTGCACTGCTCCTAGAGTAGAACTCGAATAAACACTAGTCTTTATTCTTTGGTGAAGGAGAATTTTATGTCTTGTAGTTTGCAGTCCAGTCCACTCGTACTGTCTGCGTTTCGAATTCTGTTACATTATATCGTGCTGGCCATTGCGGCAGCATTGCTAGACATTAGGCGGCAACTACACCAATTGTCGGCTAGTTGATTTGTGGTTATTCATTTTAACGCGAATGGGTGCGGCATGGTAAAAAAGGAGGTTTGGCAGCCTTATGTGACTACGTCCGGAACCACCGCATGTTGCATCGCAGATCACTTTTTATACACCCAATTTTTTTATATCGAGCCACACTTGGGAACCATCAGCGAGCGTTTGCTGCATGAAAAGAATTTATAATTAGAGATACAGATATATCGGCCAAATGTGACACAAGAAAAAGGAAGTGTTACTTTAACACTGATTTCTGTGTTTAAATAACGCTAAAACAAAAACAAGACTCTGGGATGTCATTTAACACTCGGAACCGGTTGAAATATTCAAATTAGCGTGGCATACACATTACACACCTAGTTTTTCGTTTAAATGTTCGGCAGTAACGCGTTACTGGTAAAGTTATTATTTTTTTAATTGACTGCGTGCAGCAAAAAGAAGACTTATATGTTTTAAAAATTTGTTTGTCCTTTTTGTTCCACCATAACTTTGGATAGGATTAACATATTGGCATGGTTTTTTTTTAATGTAGTTAATGATAGTGCGAGTGACATTGGCAAATACAGATTTATGCTTGTCAATTTCTTCCGAGTACAACCACGAAAATATTATATTGGAAACAAATTTTTTGAACTTGTATTGGATTGGTCAATTATTCATGGACAGATTTGCATGACATTTTTCAGAATTATTAAAAATCCATTTAAAAATAAATCTTGTACGTCATACTGACTCATAAATCATTAGCTGTTTCTGAGCATTAAGAAAAACGTTGAAAGTAATATTTTTATAATAAAGGTAATACTGTACATTGGATGATTTGTACGGAACATCGTTTATGGATGTATTTCCATGCGTTGATTATGAATACAGTCATATTAATACCCGGAAAATTAATTTTGAAGGTGAAAATTTAAAATTAAAATAATACTTGCAAATGTCATTGTAAAGGTCAAAAGTTAAAAAATACTTTTTTTCAGTGTTGGCCATACCCCAGCTTGGTGTCATCCATCCTTCAATCGCATTTGACCCCATTTCCAGTATTTAAAAACAACCACCAAGGATCGTTTTTAGGACGTTCAAATTACGTTTTTAAAATCTTGCCCACTGGGTAATGACCAAATACCCTCTAATTGAATTAATTACATTTTACTATTAAATAATTAGTAAAATTTCACCAACTTAGAATTTGAGTGAATTTCAAAAATAATTGTATCTAAATTCTGAGTAAAATTTATCTGAATTTCTAAGTTCTGACATTCAGGTAATGAGGACATCAAATTATTCCAATTTGTATGAATCCAGACAAATTTTACAGAATTTAATACCAATTAATTTCAAGCATTGTTATTTACTACGAAGTGGGATTCACTTAAATTTAGCGAAATTCAATCGAATCCGTTAGAATTCTGTCCAGTTTACTAGAATTTGTTTGAATGCGCAGTTGTGGCTATACTTTGAATCTATTTGTATTCTGCGAAGTTAATATTGTACACTTCGAGTTTACTTCATTTTTTCTTAAATTCAGTATAATTTCGTCTTCGATTTTTTAGAACTAGGCAGAATTTTGCTGAATACTTTGGAATAGATTTGAAGTCACTTTGAATTTAGTAGAATTTCAAGAAAATCATTATAATTATTTTGCATACTGTGATGAAGATCATAATGCATTCAGTGCAGTTCTAATAACAAATCATACAGAATTTCAAAAAAATCGTGTGAAGTGAGTCAATAGAATTCGTATATATTTAGTTCAGTTCTCTTCGAATTCAGTTTAATTGCATCGAATATATAAGAATTAAGTAGAATTATCTTGTATTCAGTGGATTTCCCATATATGAAAGAATTGGAAGTTACTTTAATTAATTCGAATTTACTTTGAATTCAATATAATTCAGGAAAGTTTTATTGAATTTTGTGAAATTACCTTCGAGTGAAATTCACTTGAATATAATGTAATTAAATTAAGTAAAACTATCTTGAATTCAGTATACATTACTAAAATAATTGAAAGTATTTTATTTTGTTATGTAACAAACTTGAATATTTTTAAATTCTTGGATTCTCATAAGACACGTTGAAATGCAGAACATAACAAATATTAAATTCTTTTTTGTAATGTCAGGAATTCAATCAATCGTAAAAGTAGCTCAATTGGTAAAAGATTCTCGAGATTGATCGATCGATATGTTTAAAATACAGAACGAGGACTCCTATTAATTGTCTAATTCATTATTTATAAAAAAAACTTAATGCGATTTACCTCAATTAGAAATACCGTATTTAAATTTTTCAAATCTATGCCATTTCAACGAAATTATGTATAGGAGAAAAGATAGATAAACATAAATCAGTGAAAAGTATATGATTGACGTCGGATATGGTTGAATCGCTCAATCATGGGCAATTTCTGGTGGATCGAATTGTCGACGCTTTCGTAAAGGGAAATGTGAATCACGTGGATACTGGATATTACTGGCGAGAGTACTTAACGATGGCTTTACATGGTGAAGGAGAGAAACCACAGGCGGCCTGACTGTAAAACCAAAGTTTGCGGTTTATCCTTAACCGCAACCTGACCTTTCGGCTTTTTAGTCCTTTATACATATCTCCCTTGCCACGTTCAATTCCCAGAGCAACTTTCGAGATAAAAAGCCTGGCGTGAAGAAGCTCATAGTCCTCCTCAATAATACACATTTTTTCTTTTTTAGGTACCAATTCTTCCTGCAAGTCAAACAGGACATTCTGCAAGGAAGGCTCCCGGTGTCTTTCGACCTCGCTGCTGAATTGGGGGCGTATGTCGTTCAATGTAAGTTTTTTTTCTGCATTGATAACATATAGGAATCTCGAATTTTGAAACTAAAATGAAATTTTATTCTATTTTTCCAATTAGATGAGGCATACTCATTATTATGTTATTATTATTATTATTATTATTATTATTATACCATTAAGTCATTTCCCTTTCGGGGTAGGCGTGATTTGCTCGGTTGGTAAATAGTAGTGTGTAGGTGGGTATATAGGTATAAGGTATATAGGTATATAGGTGTTAAGTATAGATATTTTAGATTGATCTGAATTTCTCGTGTTATTTATTTAAATGACAAGTTCATTCCGCAACACTGCTCAGACCCGCAGGTTGCAGATCAATCTCTCTAGCGATCATCCCAAGTGAAGAGCCTCACAAAGTTGTTATGTGTGGTTCCCCACTTGGGCCCATTAGTATCCAAGGTCTTTGTTTCAGGCGTCATTCACTCTATTGTCACTCTATTTACAAACTACACTAGAGTCCCTCTATAGCAGCGGTCTCGGGGGTACCCTTAATCAACAAATATGCTATATAGGGACTCTCCGAACCGTTCTTCTCCTTCTTGCTTGTGGCTTCTTATAGTGCCGAACCGTAAACATCACAACTCCACTGACCTTACAAACGCCTCCCTCTAGCCCCCTTGGACTGCCTTGTTTGTTATAGAGGGAACTGCTATAGAGGGACTCTAGTGTATTTGTAATTGGGAAAAAAGTTCTTATGACTGAATCCATTTCTAAACAGATGCAAGATAAGGATTTCTCAATACTCGCTTGTCAACTCTTGACATTTGGAAACCCTTGAATTTGTGAAATTTTAAATCCAGCTGTTTTTTCTTGGCTTGACTTATCTTGTCAAGAAAGGTCGAGATCGAGCGACAAAGGCTCTTGGCTCTTGAATTTTTCGAATTGTCAAAAAATAATTTTGAGAATATTAAAATTGTCGAAGTGTCTCTTCCGGTCTCGTCATCCCGAAATGCGGGACGACTAATCAAATAATTATCATAGGTTTGGCTACAGTCAACCCGTATTTTCGAGACAACTAATCCACCCCATTTTCTCACTAATTTTAGAGGAAATTGGGCGACACTTATTTTTCCGATTTGAGAAACAAAAGTTCCTGCGAAGTTATGAGTATTTGAATTTTGAAGTTATGTTTTCAACAAAAAATACCAGTTGTTTCTTAAACCTCTATAACTTTTGACCTAAATGAGATATTCAAAATTTATTTGAAAATATAAAAAACCTGTTTTCACAAAAACCCCACATTTTATTATCTTGCTATTTTTTGTTGAATTTTCACTTCTATAAGTCTATAATCCTCTAATTATTACGCTGGTCAAATCATTTTTGTGGCCACGAGAATTTTTTTCCATAAAATGGAATTTTCGAATTTTTTCTTACGACACACTCGACAAAATGCTAAAAAAAGTTGCTCATTTTAAAAGATCGACAATAAATACCACTTACTCTGCTATGATATCTCGCATCATTCGTGCGAAAAATTAAAGAATTCCAATTTTCCCAAAAAAATATAGTGCCCAAAAAATGATTTAACCTGGATGAAACTTACAGAATGTCTTCTTGATAAAATAAGCACGATAAGAAAAATCAGTTTTCTCATAAAATCCACTTTCTTTATGTTATCCAATATGTAGAAAAACATGTGCTTAGAATTTTTCAAATCGATCGTTGTTTGTAAGACAAATGCAAAAATTACATTCTTCGACAAAAAAAAACCTTGTCTCCACAAAAATAGTTTGGCCCGGATAAAACTCACAGGATTTCTTCCCTATAGAAGAAGAAATTACCAAAAAATGGCAAAATACAAGAAGATGTTAATTTTGTGAAAAAAACTATAATTGCTTCTTATCTAGAAAATTGTACTTAAAGAGAATTTAATATATTTTCAATGTTTTTCAATTTCGGGGTGCGAATTTATTAAACCACAAAGTCTGCAAAAATTCTGTACAAACTGGCATGACATATTCGCAAGTCTAGAAACATTATTCACACACTAGTTCTACATAAATTTATTTCCAACTCTCTAACTGGCTGACATGACAGTCTGAATAACGAGATACAGTGAGAGATCAAGAATCGTTTTACACGTACTACTTTTTTTAGTCTTTAGTTTGTCTTATTAGTCATGCAGCGATTCAGGTCTCGGTTGCTAAAAAGGTGTTATATCTAATTTGAATATATAAAAGAATCATTTAAAAAATATTTCGTAACAGAGGAAGTTATTAGGCGACCGTATCGATGAAATAATAAAAATTCCTTAGCGGCCTCTAGGTGTGTTATTGTGAGTTTACAGCCAGCGTTAAAAGTTAAGGGAAGTTATTAGTTATTGGTTATTAAGTTATTATTCCTCTACCTTTAACGATGACCATCAACTCACAGCAACACACCAGCACTAGCAACACCGCCTGAAGAGGGTTTAAATCCAGAACCGAAACGTTGCGTTTTTAACATCCGAATAAAGACAATTTTCAAACGATATTTTCTGAACCATCAGAACATACTTAGATGACAATTTTTATTTTAAAATTATTTTGTGAAGACATAAATTTATGTTAATAAATAAATGTAACAAAAATAAAAAAATTTATTCATAAATGAACTTTGCATTAAACCGTTGATCTGTTAAGTGATTATTATTGAAGAAACGCTTTTTATGTTTCCAATTTTGTTCTTATGAAGGAAACATTATTCTCCTCGAGTATATATTATCAATAGCAAACTGAGAAAAAATGTTACATTTACAATAAAATATACTATTGAATTAATAAACCTCATTCAAAAGCATATTGTAATTAACATTTTCGTAAATTGCCAACTGAAAGTTTTTCTCTTCAATATTTTACTCTGAAAATAAAAATGACATTAGCTCGATAAAATGCGCTAGGCCCTAGACAATTGATTCAATCAAGCGCACTTGAAACAACTATGCTATAGCTTAATTGATTTTATTAGCAATGAA
This sequence comes from Andricus quercusramuli, assembly GCA_932178445.1. Lineage (NCBI taxonomy): Eukaryota > Metazoa > Arthropoda > Insecta > Hymenoptera > Cynipidae > Andricus > Andricus quercusramuli. The sequence goes on along the minus strand of CAKNXH010063746.1, from coordinate 72,041 downwards.
ACGCTTTCAGTTTACTTGATGCAATTCGTTCTCATTGAAACCCACATAAGCATTATTATAGAAATGTTTAATTTAAAAAATTGTTAACCTAAGGCACCAATAAGAATAACATAATTTCAATTTCTTCAGATTCATATTTGTGATTCTATCAAAGTTAGGAATTAAGATACTCATTAAAACTGAAAGCTGTGTCTAGGGGGTGGTGGTGATTATACAGCTTTATAATTATAACATTTCAATTAAAATACGATAGCCACAGATGTTATGAGTTCCAGAGATTGAATTGAAACTCCAGATTTGAATCCGGGATAACGATGAAAAAATTTTATGTTTTCTTAGCCTTCTTTTTCCCGACGTTTGTATATCTCTAAAATACATAAACCTTCCCCAGCAAAGTGTATTTTGCATTCGCCTCTAGATATTACACTCCCAGCATCGTATTTTACGCCAAGGGGAAAATCTTATCAAACGGGTACTCGGTTTTCTTAAGAAATGTCCACAGCTCGAGATTTCGCGTCGAGACGACAAACTAGAAACAAAACCCCAAGAAAAAAGCCTAGATACATTTCAGGATTTCAGTCAGCCTCTGTAAAGTATAAGTACACGCACGGGAGTATCTGGGTATCTCGTCGCCGCAAAAAAGCCTCCGCGTTACGCTTATCTGCACAGCGAGATTCAAAGTCGTCGTAGTCGTACAAATAGAGATACGGGTCTGTTTGCGTCTCATCGCACGTCAAAAGAGATGAAATGAATGCCCTTTCTTCGACACGTCGAGTCCCCTGACAACATGAGGTCATGTTTCATTTACGAAACATGACCTTATTTTTAGGCTTCGCTTTCTGGCTTAAATAAAAGCCATGCCATGAAGCAAAGGATGGCAAAAAAGTATCTCCTATGTATGTTTTGACTTCTGATAGAGATAAGCTTCAGTGAGTGTGGGCGTAATAGATAGCTATACCTGCGTCCAGCTTTAAAGCTATATAGTCCAGAGCGCGTTTTTTTTCCTAAACGGTTTATTCAACCATACAGAAATATTCATGTGGGCCTAGTAAGGTTCTGACCAGTTTGCCCTACTTTTGATACGGTCCAGATTCAGTAAACTGGCATGGGCCACACATGGCTTATAATTTTTTTGCTGTTTGCAGATGTTTACCCTACTTCGGGAGAACTTATCAGGGCCCTCCAAAATTTTTCAAAGAATGCCCTATTTTTTAAAAAATTACAATAATTTTACAGAATAATTTCTAAAGGAAAGACATCCCAAAGTTGACCATTTTTTACATATAAATTGTCAAGGCTATTCCCGCGTAAAAAATTATCGTGGAACTATTCGGGGTCAGGATAGACCGTTCCTGCCGCAAATGTGGTGCCGTCAAGACGGTTTATTATGACGCTGAGTAGTTTGCGTAGTTTTAGACGGTTTTGTGAATATCTATTTTATATGGTTGACATTGGAAAATATTTAAAAACTGTCTAGACTCTAGACTCTAGACAATGAGAAAAACATTCTTGGTTTTAAATGTTTATTTTTAATTTTTGATATTTTGAAACACCCTGGCTCTTTTTGGAAATGTACAAAAAATATTTAGATTACTCTTGTTCAGATTTTTCGAAATAGCTCGTTTCTGGATGTAGCAACGTTAATGTCTTCACAGAAAAAGTTGTAGAGCAGGAAATTCTCTGTAACTCAAAGAAAGATTATTTCTCTAGGAACTAGAGTCTAGTTCCCATAAGTCACGAGTTATGACCATGCAACTTTCACCCTTTTCTTTTGGAAGAAGCTGTCTATACTGACAAATCTACTTGCGAACGTTTTTAAGCATTTTGGTGGCATATTATATGCATCTGTAATTTTGTATAAATACACATTTTTTAATTTTGCGTCAAAAGAAACGAATTGTTTAACAATTGTTTAAATAATACTCTTCACGCTGTCAATTTTATGCACATATTATGTATTTTCTTTAAGAAATTTACCTCTAAAGAATATCTGTTGTGGACTGTGAGTGAAGGGAAAATGACCATTAAATTAACCGATTTTACATGGGTCATTTATTATTTATAAAAAACGCAATGGAAGCTATTAGTTTTGGAACATTTTATTATTTTATGTTTAAAATTACAAAAATTTGTCAACTATTCATCAAGGACCAACAAATTATTATTAAATGTTGATAATAAAGGAATTAATAGATAAATATTTTCAAAGCATCGCTCGTTCTTAATTAACTTGAGTTATTTATATTAATTCTATTTTTAATGAAAATAATAGGTTAACCACTTTTTGTCATTTCTTGTATCCAAATAATACTGATTTGTTTTATTACGTGTTATTAATAAAATTTAAACAATTTAAAAATGATTAATTTATAGTTTTTCCTTCATTCGCTGTCAAAAACAGATCTTCTGACCATAGATTTCATAAAATGTGCACAAAATTGCTAGTGTTAAGAGTAATATTTAAACGATTTTTAAAAAATTATTATTTAAAAAAAAAATTGTACTTTTAAAGAAATAGAGATGCATATGTGCCCAAAAATGCTTCAATACCGAATGGAAAGGGCAAAAGTTGCATGGTCATAACTCGTGACCTATGGGAGCTAAAGAATTCATTTTTTTTTTATAATTACAGGAAATTACGTCTTCCTTCAATAATATTTCATTCAATATAAAAAATCCGATTACTTGATTAATTAATTTTTGTTGTTGGACATTTTGCTCTAAAATGCCATTGGAAGGATTAATCTACTCAAATTTCTAGCAAATTTGGAATTTGTATAAAGGCCACTAGATACATCGTTTCAGCAAAAAATTGCCGCGGTAAAAAACTACCAGATGCCTGGACTAATAGCTTTTTGCGCATAATAAGCTGAAATAGTAAAGCTACACATGGGAATTTATATTTCTGTGGGAATTTCCTAAGACCTAAATGAATACCACGATTCGCTGCCTGCACCCTCATCTTTCCACTCTGCAAGCGAGTTATCGCGATTCATGGGAGACGAATGCGAAGGGACGCTATCTATCGCGCGAAACTCGTTACGATAATAAGTTCTCCGATTCACAGCGAGATCCTCGGGCTACTGGACCTCTTTCAATGATGCAAGTGAAAATTAATCCGATCGCTAGCACAAAAGCGACTTTGCTAACAATGCGACTCTGTTTTCGAGAAATTTCCATCTTCTCAAATTCCCCTTTTGAGCTGTCCACAGACTTCTGGTTATCTGATGGTTATAATTTATACGTGAAAACCCTTTGAAATCTTGAAGGAGATGATGATATTGTCGATAATTCAAGAACTTTATGATTTCCAGAATCTTGGCAGATTTCAAAATCTTGGAAATATTTTCGTAGAAAGGTTTTTATAGGGTAATTTATGTATATTGCCAATTAGCTTATTCGAGTTGAGAAATTCTAGTCGAGCTATGGAATGTTAAAACAGACTAATTTCATTCAAACTAATTCTGTAGAAGAGACGAAATCCCTTTCCAACTGTTTAGGTTACAACAGAGTAAAAAATAATAATTTAAAATGTTATACCTCAAATTCAGAAGTGGCGCTTAAATTCAGAAGTGGCGCTTAAATTCACAGATGAACTCAAATTAAGCAGAAATTTATCTGGATATAATTAAAGTTTATTAAAGACAAATGTAAGCCTCTGTATTTTTTAAATAAATAAGCAAATATCTCATTCAGAAATGCAGAATCAAAGGTGCGCCAATTTCCCCCACATATATGCGGCAGATAGCCCGAGTTTACGGTACATTTCTGAATTTTTAAGCATTTTTAAGCATTCTTTCTTACTGTAAACAGATTAATTTTTTGTAATATAGTTTGACAGAACAATTCGATTGCCATTAAGTTCCATAATAGATATCGCTACTAATTTATTGCATAGTTCATTTGAAGGGTGGCAGTACAGAAGTAGATAACCACAAAAATTGGAATTTTTCAGGAAAGCGATAAAACATGCTGTACTCGTAGAATCTAAATCACCATTCGAAGATAAACATTGAAGCCAAAAAAGTTTAATCAGAAATAGTTATCCAGTTATGAGGATATAGATGTGGAAGTTGACAATCTCAAGTGACACTGACCACAAATTGGAACTCACACGGCTGCGGATTCTGATAAAAAATGTAATCTTCAGTTTAAATGAAAAGTAAAAACTTACTCTCGAGATATTGAGTTTTTCAGTGAGGGTAAAAAATTTTAGATCTGAAAAATTTAGCCAATTCCGAGTAAATTGCCCAATAATTTCTGAGGTTACCAATATTTGTGCTAGACTCACCGAATTTCGGTGAACCTTTATGATTTAAAAGTTATTGCCGAATTAGAATGTTTCAATTTTCCAGCAATTTCAAATTTTGATTCTTTCGAATTCTATTACTTAAATTTAGAACTTTAATTTTTCTAAATTCAAAATTTTATAGCGTCTAAATTCCAAATTAATACATTCGAAATTGAAATTCTTTTGAATTTTGATAAATTTTAACTCCACAAGTTTTAAAATCGAACGTGAATGGCTAAATTCAACAGCCATTTTCAAATTTTTCGACATGACATTTAACTGCTTAGAACTACGCGAGAACAACGTAATAAATTTCTAGTTTAAACGTATACCCATAAAATAAAAAGAATTGAAAACAAAATTAAACTACAGATTCATTACGTACATAGGTAAAATTTGTTAAACATGTAACACATTTCAATGTTTTTCTTCTAAGATGAAATTTGACCAAACTTAAAAATTTGTTTAAATGTTAAATATAGTAATCATGTATAAAACGATGTTCTGATTTCATATGTAAATAACAAATTGAACATGAATCTTAGTAGAAAATGAATAATCAGTGAAAAATGAATTTGCTTAATCAAAAGTGAATAAACCCATTTTTATTCCGTTAATAACTTCAAAACAGTATTAAATTAAAAGGTTTCTGCTTGCATTTAATTTATTTAACAGCCTGACATATTATAATAGCCCATTTCAAATTTAATTTTGATTAATGGGATTCAAGCTACAATTTATCTTTAAATATTGAGTAATGAACTCAAATTGAGTTATCACGTTTTATTCGCTTACTTCTCAGTTTACGACGTTTACAATTTCAAAAATATTTCAAAAATGAAACTCCCCAGTTTAAAGAATTTGAAATTAACATACTATTTTATTCAAAATTTCGATATCTTTCAAAACCTGATATATGAAAGTTCAAGTATGTACTCTCAAACTTGGATACTTTGATATTTCACAGCGTTTTAATTAAATTGCTTCAATTTCGATCACTTTTACTCGAACTTTTACTTTAAATACTTTAAATTCCCATATCATTCTTAAATTTGAATATAAAATAATTAACTTATAATACGAGATAAAAACACTTAAGAAAATGTCCAGCAATTTCCCAGCTTCAATTTCACGAACGTATAATTTCGTAAAGTATCTGCCTTTTAGTTACTCAACCAGATTAAACTTTACTTAATGAGATCAGATTCCTTGATTTCCATGAGAAAAGAAAGTCTATAACAAGACATTAAATGGAACCTCTCAAGAATTTGATTACACAACTCATCAGATAAACAGTAATAGATTACGTCTCTTTCTCAATTGAAAATTCAAGTTCAATTAGAGGCTTTTGTTCTTATTATTTCTCGCTATCCAGCTATCTTACCCGCATTTGCCACTTATCATTACGCATTACAAGATGTACTTAATCACTTTGGTACATACGTACTTAATCCTGATGTTATACATGTAGATTTACGCGTATATTTCTTTCAAGCAACACGACTCGATGGGCTCGCCCGATCGAAAGGCTAATGGAAATTAAGTGTTTTTATTCACTTGCCCGATCGTGCGTATCAATTTTATCTCGTTGTAATGACCAAGAACAGAATTAAAAGACGTACCATTTAATTATTTTCATACTCTAAAAAGAGGATGTACTGAATAGTGAGACTGCTGGTTCGTGCCCTGTTGGCTTATTAATTAATGTTAAATAAATCAGTTTTTATTGGTGTTCAAGAAATTCAAGACAAGAAGCTTTTGAATTATCGTGCAATTAATTTATGCTGATTCAATTTTCAATTTCAGTTTTTTCAGTTCGAGTCGTGTTCTGTAAGCTCAAACACGTTCAATCCAAAAACCTCTCATTTGGAACGGTTTAAAATTTGATAAACGTCTTGTTTTTTGATACTATAATAATTCAGAGCCAGATTTTTCCTCGATTTCATCCAGAAAGTCTTCAAATATTCAAATTGGACTTAAAAAAGTAGTTTCGAATTTATTTTGGTTTTAATACTTTTATTGACACTTTATATCAATTTATTATATTATGAAGTTCACCTATATTTTTTATACAAAAGTGTACATTTTTCAATTTAATAAGGAAATGGTTATTGGAAAGCAGTTTGGCTCAAACGGTAATGCGCTTGGGTTGTTTCAGTGTGACAGTTGATCAGACAAATTGTCGTGGGTGAGTGCCAAAGCGGTGAAGCGAAATTAAAGTTTTATGAAAATTTCGATTCAGATCCATGGATTCATTCTACTGTGTCACGCATAAATATTAAATTTAATAGGAAATAAGAAAAAAAAGATACCGGCTATACTGACATTTTTTCTCAACAACTTACGTCCAGTCGAATTGAGGCACTAAAGAACGTATGTATATTTCTACATTTTTAAAATTAATACCCTTTTTTGAAAGAATTTTTTGAACTTTGTGTTGTAATTCCAAAAATTCAGCAGTATACAAGCATTCCTTAGTGCCTTTTATTTATTTTCCTAAATGGAAAACTCGATGTCTCAATTCGTGTAAATGCAAGTTGTTGTGAAACAAATTAGGCAGGGTGAAAAAATTTTCAATATTATTATTGCTACATTGGTATAAATTAACTTGTTCTGAACTACTTTTTCTGGTAACTTAAATCTCATAAAAAATCATAGTCCATATCTATGATGCGGAGACAGAAGGAATTTTTCCAATGAAACTTTAGGTGAATGTATTCACAGCAAAAACCGAAATGAACTTTTGTTGCGAATAATTTTCAAGCGAGTAATGTTGAATTTTTTGCATTAAAACATTAAAGGATACAATGAAGTTGACATGGTAGTCATATACCCAATTAGGTGGGTAAATATTCCAACGTGAAGGTACTTTTTGATGCAGGCAAATATTACACCCGACCCTCCGTTTAGGAACTTGCTAGGCGAGAGACAGTTGCGACTCTCGAATCGGAAGGGCCGCAGCGCGCGAGTACTCAGTCGAGTTTATTGCGCAATATTATGCATTCCAACTGGAAACGGTCCAGGCGGCCCAAACAGTTTATGTTTCGAGTTTCCCGATTTAGGAACAAGGCAATTTGCAGGCCACCCCCGACACTGTTCCTAAACCTAGAGTCGGTTGTACTCTGAAATCGAGGTAAAGATTGAACTTCGTTTTTTTCTGTGTACGACACGCAAAAGAAAGTTTTCATCCCTATTAGAATTGCGAATGAAGAACTTAATTTTCTTCAAGCCTTGCATACCCTTCTCTTAACAAATTAAAGTTAAAAGAAAAAAATGTCTGGATTGACACAATTCGAGTTCGTTTCATCACCTAATTGAAAAGATGGAAGACACCCTCGATTTGTAGTCGCACAAACGAGGTGAAAATGAGGAATGTCTAAACCGATAATCAGTCGATTCGTGCATACGATTTCGCCTGATCGAAACCCTGTCCATAATTACACGAGTGAGTGAACTTATACAAGAAGATGGCGATGCGGTGCGGTGCGGTGGTGCGGTCCCTCCATTAAAACGACGAGAGAAAATAAAGTACCTTGCGCAGGTCGGAGCCGATATTCATCAAAGTCAGTGATTCAATTAACAAACTATAGGATGATTTCCAAAGGGATAGTACCTATACGTTACCTGGTAATCAGCTCGAGTTTGTGCGCCACGATGCGAAATTCCAAGTGAAGCTGGAATGCGAAGTGTGAACACCGGGGAGCGGATCTCGTTAACATCCTTACTAATTTATTTCGAATTAATTAAGCCCCTTCGTGACACTAACCACGTGGCCGAAAATATCAGCCGTGGGTGTGTCCAATGTCCATACACTACACGTGCGTTTTAAGCGCCACCGAAGAACTCGCCGGCTCGTGAATACCTGTTATGCATATACATATATCAGCAAGAAATTCAATTCAAGATTTTAAAAACCACTTTATATGCTGTTTACAGCTCGGCCCTTTAAGCTTTTCATTTTTTTTACGGGGGAAAATGATTTATTTCATCCTGGGCTCCAGAAAATTGGCATAATTTAATTTGGATTGAATCCAACTTTGGAAGTGTTTGTTTTTTGTAGAATTCAGAATTTCAGAGTCTTCGAGTATGAACATTTCAATGGGAAAGAATCTGATTCGAGACCATATGAATTTAAAAAACAACGAAATAGGCCTTTCATTTCGGCATAACTATGAAGCGAAGAGCTTTCAAATTTTGAAGGAAGAAATGTTTTTGAACTTAAAAAACTTCAGGTTTCTTCTAAGGCAGTGTGTATGTGTACTTAAAAATTCAGGCTTTTTCAGGTTCCGCTAATCGCATCGCAAAAATCCGACTATTCGTACCGAAATTTCGGCACACGTATTCTTATAAAAACAACTTTGGGATGTACAATATTCATGACTTAAAGTCTGGAAAACAACAGATAGATATTTATAAGCAAAAACTCCGATTTATTCCAACTTCTTTCAGACATATTCTACATCGACTTATGAATTATTTAAATTCAACAATACTTTAAATACCTGTTAAGAAACCTCCTGCGGTGTTTGATGCAACCTAAAGTGGATAATCAATTATTTAAAGCACAAATATACGTTAAATAGTTCTTTAATCTTAATTTTTAACTTTACGTGCATTAGTATTTTTAATGAATAATTGTCCACTGTAGGGAGGTTCCTCTATTTTTAAATATCAAGTTTTAAATTTTCTGGGAGAATAAAAAAAATTACTTTTGGTTGACAAGTGTGGTCCAGGCCAGATGGTATAATGCGCTTGGCCTTTTCCAGTACAATAACCAAAAAACCAACAATAACTAAAAAACCACTCACCAGGTTGTCACGGTTACGATTCCCAATTTGAAAAGCATAATCAAAGTTTTGCGAAATCTTTAGCTTTTCTTTCATAGATACTTCGTCTATAATTTCAAAGATGGAAATCAAACAAACTAATCCATATACGCACGTTTAGCTTTGAGCGTGGAAAATATGTTTTTAGGTGATTTTCTGTTTTTGGAACAAAGTACACTTTTTAAAGGGTGTCGATCAAGTATTTTTTAAGTTGGAACATCCAAAATGATACATACTATTGTAAAATGTTAAAAGGGTGAAATAATATAATAAAATTTATGTATAATAAGGTCCTAAGATAAAAAGCATCAAGTTTAAACAAACAAAAATTTCAACACTGAATAAATTAAACTAAAATTTAAAAGGCCTATTTATAAACGATAAGATATTTATCGAGATATTTATAAATAAGTTTCATGTTTACAAAAATAGTTCACTGTTACTGTTTTCTACACTCTCTTATTTGAGTAGCGGAAGCCATTTAATTTCAAATATTCATTAATTAAAAATGTTATTTGGTATCTCTAAAAATATTAATTTTCTGAATTCTGATTTTAGCTGAACTCGGAGATTACGATCCCAGGAGGCACTCCATTGGTTACGTGACCGAATTCCGATTCCTGGCGAATCAGACATCCGAGCTTGAATCAAGAATAGTGGAACTACATAAAACTTTACTGTAAGTCTGAAATTAGAACTCCATTAGTTTCTCTCATTAAAACATTGAAATTGGAACAGAAGTATCTTCATTACTTTCATCCATGAAATGTGGTCCCCTTGACAGACCTGTAGAAAAAGTAATATAGTATTTTTATCTTTAATTAGGAAATTTGATTTTAATTCCACTTTTTCTAAGACTGATAATTTTTTAGAGGACAGATACCATCGGCGGCAGAGCTTAATTACTTGGATAAAGTAAAATGGCTTGAAATGTACGGTGTCGACTTACATCCAGTTTTGGTACGTGCCAAACACGTTATAAGAACTTCAAGTCCTATCACATCACGCGTCAAACCTGAACGAGTTAAAAATTCCGATTCCTTTTCAGGGTGAGGACAACGTCGAGTACTTTTTGGGACTGACTCCGAGTGGTATAATATTATTACGCAACAAAACCAAAGTGGGAAATTACTACTGGCCCCGAATCAACAAAATCTATTATAAGGTTTGGTTTGATATTGTTAATTGAAGAAAACCGCTGCTATAGGTGTAATTATTTGTGCTGATTTCATGAGCACTTTGCTTCCTCATAGGTATCGAACAAATTTGCTTCCTTATAAGGGGATGTTTTTCTCTAACAAAAGAAGAAAAATTGTGTCTTTCAATATTCGTCAATAGATCAATCCACGCGTCTCGAAGACGCGAACAATGACATTAAATACAACATTGGTATATTCCCAATAAAATAAAAAATCCTCTTACAAACAATGTGAATAATTTTGTTAAAAGATTTGAAAACGACATTGGTGGGTTGTGGTAGGTCGTAAAAGGTTCTTTAATTGAGCAATCGATACGTCTCGCAGACGCAAACAAATATATCAAATATATTCAAAAAATTTTTCTCGTATCAACAAGATAAACAATATATTTTTTTAATTTATAAATCGGTATTGCTAGGTCATAAGAGACCATACGATTTTTGAGTCGCGCCAAAAACCACGGCTGATAAAAGGGTTGAGGGGGGTTGGGTCATTGGAAGTAGTGTGACGAACTTAGATAACGTTTAATACGTCTTCTGATGATAAATTTCAACAAAGTTCGAGAATTTTGCGAAAGATGGCCCTACAACGGTACAGTTCAATTATACCTTGATAAGTTTCAAAATCACGTTCAATGTTTCAGACTTCACACTTCAGACTATTTTTGAATCAAAGTTAATTCTTGTTCTTTGGAAAATCTACTATTATATTTTTGGTCACAGAATTCATCTCGATTAGATAAAAATTTGACTATTTTATTGAAAATTCGTTTCCTTTTTTGTTGAAAATTTATTCTTTTAACTGAAAATTCCTATTTCATTTTTGGTTAAAAATGTATCTTTTTTGTTACATATTGGAAATCAAACTAATATTTGAAAATTTATCTATGTCGTAGAATATTATCTTTTTCGTTGAAAAATCATATTTTCGGGTAGAAAATGTAACTATTTGGTTAAAAATTCATCTTTTTTGCTTGAAAATTCGACTACTTGGTTGAAAATTAGACTACGTTGTTAAAGCTTTATTTTTTAAATTCACCTCTTTGGTTGAAAATTTAACTTTTATTAAAAAAATTTTCTATTTAAAAATAATGTTGTATTTGAAAATTTAACTATTTTAGTTGAAAATTATCCTTTATGAATTGAGAATGAGTCAAGTATCTTGAGGTTTGGCAGGAAAGTGTGTTTTGTTAAAAAATCGTCTTTGTGGGTAGAAAATTAATTTTGTTTGTTGCAAATTCATCTAATTGATTGAAAATTGAACTAGTTTGCGAAAAAATGGTTGAAAATTCGTTTACGGGTGGCCCTTAGAATTTAATCCTTCCTTCCTTTCTGCACGTGCCTCAAATAATTTTAAAGACAAAAAGTATTGGATTTTTCCCGATTTTTGAGATTCTATATTCTAAACAAATGTATAAACTACTCGGCTTCACTTTTTGCGTCTTCTAGAACAAAGTTATTTAATGCGGAAGGCAAGAAGAAGGTGATCATATACAATTAACCCACACTCTAAAGAATGATCATTAAAATTTAACGAAAAAAATTCTGATCACTTTCTAGTTTGTAAAAATGTTAACGGTCATTAAAATTACAAATTAAAACTCTCGAAGTAGAATTCTTTCAAATTCAAAGTATTTACAATTAAAAAATAAAACATTTGAAGACATAAGAATAACAGCTGAATAACGACCAAAAATGAAATTACACAGGATGAATAATAAAAAGTTTTCTGCGATAGATTTTCAAATATAAAATTTGGATTAAATTATGAAGCATCTGTTCACCAAGAACTCTGTATTGAAGATGTGAAAACTGTAGCGACACATTTTTGTTTTTCAGTTTTAATTTTTCAGTTTTGGGTCGAATCAATTTTAAAACTACGTATTTGTTCACAAAATCACGAAAATATGGTGAGAAATTTTTCGGGCCTGTTAAATATTTGCAATATATGTAATCTTTGATATGCCAAAATTTCGAAAAAAAATTTTATTACTGGAATTCAAGATTTAAAAAAAATGAGAATAACAACTGGATAAGGACCAAAAATAAAATTGTTTCTATTCGTCATAGTAGAAAATTTAGTCAAAATTAGATAAGTATGAGGCCATTATTTACAAAGTTTCAGGAAGGTGAAAAAATATGTTGTTTTTTTTTAATTTCTCTGTTTAAGGGTGGAAAACCCAAATGGTCTTTATCCAGTCATCATTCTAATAATTTTAAAATTCACTTTTTCGAGTGAAAGGAGAAAATTTTTTTACATGATTAGACACTATTAAAAAAAAACATTAATAATTAAATAAATTACAATCAAAGACAAAAAATAGACAAGAAACTGGAGTCATTTAAATTGGAGAATTTCAATTTTAAGCTTTTAGGTTGTACTATGAGAAAATAGAAGGTTTTGAAAGAGATAAGTTTTTATTTTTAATGCTTAGAATTGTAATATGAAATTATCAATTATAAACGTTAAATCTTTAATAATTATAAATTGAGAACAATAAAAACTGATTAACTTAAATAATACGGCGTTCAAATTCAAGGATTCTAACCATCGTTTAAAACTGAAATGAACAATTTAAAATTGAGATTCGTCAAATTGAATACTTCAAAATTAATAATAGAAGGGTAGCGTTCCCAAAGGTCCATGCTTTTTTTCAGTCTATGAAAAACACGTTCCCGAAAAATCATATTTTAAATTTAGAAAAAAAGCATGCTTCCGAGATACATCAGTGCTGAACTTGAGCGTGAAAAGTTTTATTAAAAAAAGTCGAGTAGTTCAGAGAAAATGGTGGATAATTTTTTTTAGCCGGATGTGTATGTTTTCTCCGAGGTGTTCCCAACTAATACTGCAGATAGTGCGGTGATTTAAACTGTAATTTTCAATCGAATTAAAGAATTTGTATTGAGAATTCTGTCCGCTTGGGCTAATATCATCTCTGATTTATTACAAGGTTTTTTGCCTTATTTTTTATATTTTTTCGTTCAATTTTTCCAGTTCAAGCAAAAAAAATTTGGAACAATTGAGTATATTGGCTTTCTAACTTTTTAATTTAATTTATCATTAAAAGAGCCTTAATGGTTTTAAATTGAGTATAAGAAAAATAATTGGGAACCTTTCAGATCCGAGCTTTTAGATACTTTCAAGAAGCACAATATTAAAGTGATTTGATTTTCGATGGGTAAATCTGAAATGCTTTTACTTTGTATAGAATTTTAGTTCTTCTTGCACTGAGAATTGAGATATTTATATGGAGTTTCAATCTTAATTCAAACAGGATTTAAAAGTGATTTTTCTTTCCGGTATCGCTTACTTTGATCAATCGGAATATTTTTCGTGTCGAAGTTCTAGGAAGTTTGTTTCGAGATCAGCTGGAAGTTTTGCTTCCCAATGGTCTGCCTTCGAAACTCTGAACTCCTATAGCAAATATCTTGTAAATAGATATGTTAGATCGTTGCATGCATCTTTGAAATTGACGAAGTATTCCTTTACTTGGCACCAATTACAAGAAGAGGGCTATCCAATTTGAATCTCTTTTGATTCTTAATGGATTTTAAAAATGTTAATCTTTGATTTCTTTTGAAATTAAATACTGAAAGGTTGAATTTTTCCATATTTGTTCATTCCGAAAGGCTTCCCATTTTAAACATTTCTATTTGCAAATTATCAAATTTTTATAAAGTCTCTTAGTTTAAACTTTGCATTAAAAAAAATACTTCACTTTCCTTGCGAATATTGAGATTTCTAAATTTTGATTAAATGTTAATAATCAAAAAATTATACTTTACCAAATTAGGTAACTATCTTTGAGTTATTGTTTCCAGATTTTTATATCTTCTCAATGAAAATACTCCTATATGCGAATTTAAATGCTTTTGAATACAAAAGATTTTTTATTCAAACGATTTCAATGAAAAACTTCCAAAATTGTAGAGTTTCCGTATCAATATTGCCTCGCACGAAATATCTTTCACTATGCAAAATGCTTCTAAAATATAACAAAAATTAGGCAAAAAAGTTTTCAAAAACCTGATTGGCTTTAGAATGACTTGAAGTTGCTCCATTTATTACATACATTTGAAATTTTAAAATGAAACCTGCTGCTAACTTTGTTTACAAGTACTGCTAATTTAATTTGTAATTTTTACGGTGGCGAAATATTTAATGTTTCTTCCAAAGACAGATTTTTAAATTATATATATTTAAATTGATTCATTACTGTTAATTCTTCAATTGAGGTGTTGATCATTCGAATTTTGAGTGCAGACCAGGTATTAAGATATCAACGATTTCTAAAGATTTCAAAAAGTTCAAAAGATTTCAGAAGATATCTTTGGATTTTGTGAAGTTCTAGAAAGTGTTGAAGTTTCCGATGTATTTGGAAATATTTCAAGGGACTTCTAATTATTATGTTCAGGGCTTACAACAGATTTAAACCAATTTAAATAGTTTCTTGAAACTGTAAAGAATTGTAAAATATTTGAAATACTTTTGCAGAATATCTGTGAGTTTTAATCGATTTAAGATTGAGAAATTTTAAGAAATTGATAGTGTTTTTAATGAAATTAAAAATATTTCAGAACCTATCACAGGTATTTCACAGGATTTCTATGGATTTTAACTAATTTTAGAAGACTTACATGCATTCAGATAAATTTTAACGATTCTGTAAAAGTTTTCAATGAGTTTCAAAATATTTCACTGAATATTACAAAACTTCTGATTTTTTTTAAAGATGTCAAAGGGTTTCCTATGATTTCAAGTGATTTCTAAAAATTTTAAGGAATTTCAGAGGAATTTTAGGAATTGATAAATGTTTTTAAAGATGTCGTAATTTGAACGGGTTTAAAAAATTATAAGAGATTTCAAATTATTTCAAGGGATTTTAACCAAATTTATGGACATTTACGGACTTTCAAAAATATTCAATTAATTATGAATGACGGATTGTAACAAATTTGGAAGGGTTTCAAAGTGTTTTTAATTATTTTAAGGGATTTGATGGAGTTTCAGATAAATTTAAAGCATTTCATGAACTTTCAGAAGATTTCAAGGTATTTTAAGAAATTTTGAAAGGTTTCAAAAGATTTCAAGAGTGGCCGAACCCTCATTTAATACTAAGGCATAAGTGTTTCATGAAAAACAAATATTTAGCTTTTTTTTTGTTTTTGGGTGATTCAAACCAATCTATTTAGACTATTACAAATTCCACGAATAGGAAAAAGTAATAATCCAAAAAATGTTTTATCTTTATAATTGCACTATTTAATGCATTTTTCTCACAAAGACTTTTATAATAAAAAGATTTCTTTCAAGAAATTGAGTTAAAATAAAATTGACTCAATTAAAAGAGAACTTTCATAAGTCAAAACCCTGTAGATTAGAACGAATCATTTGTTTAGTGTCTCTATTTAATAATTTAAAATTAAGATCGAAACAGAAATCCACTTTATCATGAATAATTTTCTACAAACTGAGTATGAAAAAGATTCAAAATTAAAAAGTAGACTTCTAAACTACCTCACTTTTCGGCTCATTAGAGACAAAAATAACCAATTGAAAAAAGAGGGAGAAATGGTGAAAAAGTCAACCAAAAACCAACCTCTCATTTTTTCCTTTATCCGTCTTTTTTATACTACCAAGGGACCAACATGTTTCGAGGTCAATTTAAACCTCATCAGGGAATTATTTATTGGATAACTAAGGTATGAGTAATTCATATACCTGTAAAAAATATATATTTCTTATACTTCGTATTGAATCTGAATTAATTAAGTTTAATGTAAAAACCAAAATTATTTATTGAGGAATTGATTGTTTTTGATGGAAAATAAATTTTTTTAAATTATTTAGTTAAAGAAAATACTTTAACATAATTTATGACTCTATCCCAAACTATGTTATATCTTGAGAGGTCCTTCTTTAAATTGATAACTTTGTTTCCCTCTCTCTCTTCAAATAACACTTCCTTAAATTCTCTCTTTATAATCAAAATTAAAAATGTTAGATATTTTCCGCAGGTCCATCCATCATATTAATACCCTCATCTCAAAATTCAATTCTGTAATTAAAATTCATATTGATCAGTAGAAACAACCAATTTCACTTTTTTTTTTTTCTTTTTTTAATATTTGCCAATTTTATATATTCTTAATTATTTAAAAAAAAAAATTTCTTTCAACTCCCTGTATTTTTGTCCTTTGATGAAATCCAAATTTTATGTATTCTTATTTTGTTGTTCCGGAATATGACAACAAAATAAGAATAAAAGTGAGGTAGTTTAGAAGTCTACTTTTTAATTTTGAATCTTTTTCATACTCAGTTTGTAGAAAATTATTCATGATAAAGTGGATTTCTGTTTCGATCTTAATTTTAAACTATTTATCTTTGTGTTTTTTTATAGGGTTGCTGGCCATACTTTAAGTATTATAACTTCTACATAAGTAGATTACTTAATTGATTAAAAATACGCTTTCAGTGCAAAACGGCTCAGTACTTAAAATACTCAAAAGTCGCGAGCGTTTTTTTCTAGTTGAGGTAAAATTGTGAGCGAAAATGATAAAATATCTAAATTTCAGGGCAAGTACTTCATGCTGCGAGTGAGTGAAAAGAACTCCGAGGAAAGGACTCATGGTTTCGAGACACCATCAAAAGGAGCCTGCAGACACCTGTGGAAATGTTGCCAGGAACACCAAGCATTTTTCCGATTGATGGCTACAGGACCTCCTCCATTGAGTCCGTATTCTCGTTTCCGATCCTACAGTCCACCTTCGGGTTCGGGTTCGGAAAAGCACCTCTCAATTAGAAGGAATCCACCTCCGTTCCAAAGGGCACCCAGTAGAAGAGCTCAGCGTCGAGTGGTGGAAGGTCAAGAAATGGTTGGTCCCTTCATTGAGGCACCACCTATTAATTCGAATCCTGGGA
Organism: Andricus quercusramuli; assembly: GCA_932178445.1. NCBI lineage: Eukaryota > Metazoa > Arthropoda > Insecta > Hymenoptera > Cynipidae > Andricus > Andricus quercusramuli. The sequence goes on along the minus strand of CAKNXH010063746.1, from coordinate 54,804 downwards.
TCATAAGCAATAACAAAATATGCAGTAGTGTTCACAATGTTCACAATATTCACAATGTTCATAATGTTCACAATGTTCACAACTCTCATACTCCGAGACATGTTAGCTCGAGTCCTAGAAGCACGCGGAGTGCACCCTGGACGCAACATCAACCTCGTGGTCTCTACACATCGTCTAGTCCTCGATCCGTCCGTTCTGCGGGAACGGCTCCAGCTGTAAGTTTTTTTTTTCAATTTCATAATTACTACGATCATTTTTATTGTATTTAAATAGGGTGTCGACCTGACAAACCTGACCTGACGTACAAAGAGAACCTCCACTAAGGATATACTAAAGCTATCTCAAGTTCAAAAATAATCATTGTTAAAAATGACTGATAAAATAAGAACATTACCATTGTTAATTGTAATTAATTTTTGAAGAGAACTAAAGGTGAAGTTTATTAAAAAATATTTCAGTTTAAAACTTTTTATTTAATATTAGTTACTTAGAGTTTCGCGATTTTTCTTTCTCTTTAGATAAGAGTTGCAATCCTTATTTAATCCTAATGTCGTAGGCCTCATTCTATTTCTTGCACTTTTCTATGTAAATATCGATGGTACGTTTTAATTTAAAAAATTGTATTTATGAATTATACCATTGTTAATTTTATAAATAATATTTTTTCTTAATAAAATCTTTTTAGTAAACACGTACCAAAGATTATTCAAGGAATAAACTGAGCCGTATAACGTTAGGATTAAATAAGAATTGCAACTTTTATCTAACGAGAAAGGAAAAACATAAAACCCTAAATAACTATTGCTAAATGAACAATTTCAAACTGCATTTTTTTTCTAAAGTTCGCCTTCAATTGTGTTCCAAAATTAGTTAAAATTAACAATAAGAATATTTTCGTCGATTTTATCAATAATTTTTAACAATGCTCTATCTTGATCTTAAGGTAATTTTAGCGCATCCTTAATTACGTGAGAATGATTGTTGAAATTTTAGACCCACCGCTGTTGTAAGGATTCGTAAGGTTTTTGTAACCCCGCTCTCCTTTTCTTAAGTAAGATTTGATACTTTTTACTAAAAATATCGAAAATAGATCAATTATTTTCACTGTAAACGAAATTTCAAAATATTTGAAGGGATATCAACAGATTTGAAACATTTCCAGTGATTTAAAAGGATGTTAACAGATTTCAATGAATTTTTGGGGTATTTCAAAGGGCTGCGAAGTATTTAAAATAATGACAATTTTTTATGGAATTCAACGAAACTTTTATACCTTTGTAGCGATCTCATAAGAGTTCAAAGCTGGGTTCAAAGAATTTCAAGCGATTGCGAAAGATTTGAGGTATTTCAAGCAATTCCAAAGGACTGTGAAAGGGTTAACATTTTTCAAATGATTCAAAAATATTTCAAGAGTTTGAAAAACTTACCTAGTATAAATTTAGAGAGAATCTCAATTTTCAAGGGATTTTGCGTGATTTTAAGGGACTTCAAGGACTTTTAGGGATTTGAAGAAATTATGCACAATTTCCGCGGAGAACAAAGGATTTTAAGGGATTTCAAGAAATTTTCAAATATTTCGAAATTTTTCAATAGACGTCACGGGATTTTAAAGGATTTCAAGAGATATCGAAGTATTTTCCTGAATTTTAAAGGATCTCAGGGGATTTTAATAGGATTTTGAAGATTTGAAGGGATTTGAAAAGATTTTCAAGGATTTCAAAGAATTTTAAGGAGGATTTGATTTTTCCTGAATGTGAAATCTCTGAAATTTCCTTTTGAAGTCGCATACATATATTTATTAGTTAGACTTCACTTTAATGATTTAATTTGCCTTCGAATTAGGAAACAACTTATTAGTTCAATTATAATAATTAAATGTTAATACTGAAGAAATCTTAATTGGTAAGCCGCCCTACTTAAAACTAATTATTATTTTCGAGCCTTATTTAAATCTAAAATAATCTAGTAAAAACAATAAAAACTGCAAATTCAAAAGGTTCTTAATTAATAAATTCCGCTGTTGGAATGGAAAAAATACTAATAATAAGAACTTCTAATTTCAAAAAAAAAAAATAAAATTGAAGAGCCCCTAACTTTTTTAGGAAATTAATTTAAAAAAATGGTTTAAATCTTTTTTAACTTTAGAATCTTCCTACTTAAAAATGAATTCAACTATGGCACTCATACGAATCCACCAATTGCAACTTTAAACTTAAGTGCGAGCTTGAAATATTTTTAATTCTTGAATTTTAAAATTTATAAAAATTATTTAAATCAATTTATTTAATCAATCTTAATATTTTGGACTTGAGACAACGTTTAAAACCGGGATAAAAATTGGAAATCTTTTGAATTTGACGGAAAATAACATTTTCAATCTTTACACTTACAAATTTTTCGAATTTAAGAAAATTTAAAAGTCTTATTTTAAGACATTTTAAATAGAAAACCTTCGACTGAAAAAAAAGCTTTCCAGATTTTAAATACATAAATCCAAATTTCTAGAATTACAATTTTGGAATCGTTTAAATCTAAATCGAATAACAATTTTTTAAGTTTCTGTAATTCATATGGCTGACAACCAACTTCCAGTTTATTAAGAATTCAATTTTGAAGCTGTCAAATTTTCAAGAAACCCAAAATTGAAATGTCATATTCAGAATTAATGTTCGAATTCAAACGAAAATTGTTAAGTCTTCGCGTTCGGGAAAACCCAAATCTGCCGAAACTGAATAAGAAGCCAATCAATAATGGAAGAAACATTTTTAAGCATTTTGCATTCGGAAGAAGTCAAATATGTCGAACCAATTCCAGTTTCTAAACCTTCGAAGTTGGAATAGTTTCGAAATCAATACCGTTCTAATTTTACTGGAATCCAAGTTGAGAAACTTTTAAATTTGAAAGTAAAAATCAGAATGACCTAAAATCAGAAAGTTACAAACAGTTTGTAAACAGAAGGAATGGAAATTGAAAAACCTCTGAAATTAGACAAAATTTGATTTTGTGTTGAACTTCTGAATTAGGAAGAATTCCAAATTGAATGTACGAAATGACTAAGAAAGTTTTCCTTTTTACAGCTCTTGAGCAGACTCCAGCGAAGGAGCAGCTCAGTAGAGAGCCAAAGCTCAGGGGATAGTCATAGTCGTGGCGGTCACAGAAGAAGAAGTCATAGTCATAGTCATCGCAGACACAGTCGGCATTCCGATTGTGAATCTGAAATGTCGCGGGGGTCTGAACCCAGATCTGGTCACCGCAAGCATCGCCGGAAGCACAGAAGCTCTAGAAATTCTAGGTACTTATTCCTCAAATTTATGAATGTCAAATAGAATTCAAATACATCAAAGAATTTCTATTCATCATCAATTCTTTTTAGACACGAATTAATAGACTCTGAGCCCCAATGGAGAGAAGCCCAAAGGCGGAAAGGCGAAGGAGTTCAGCGAGCAGTCGTAAGTTTAAATAACAAAATAAATGTACTAAAATTGTCCACAATAATTGCAACTAATATGAACGCTAAAAATTCTGCAGGTGAGTCACACCGAACCAAGAAGAAGACACAGAAGCAAACACAGAAGTCCTTCTCAAAAACAATCCCTTCCCGACGAGCTCAGAAAGTAAGTTTCCCTTCCCAAAAACTTGACTCAGTTGAATATTACAATAAATTCCTATAAAATACTGTAATTAACCATTTTGTAGATATTGTATAGAAATGAAAATGAATTCTTGCTTTTAAAAAATAACTACTCGAGAAAGCAATAGTTCATTTTCCTTTGGAAGAATTTAAAAACGATACGCACTCTGCTGTACAAATCAAATATGAAAAGTAGTTTTAGAGAAAAAAGGCACAATCAATGTTTAGCACAACTAAAATATTGTTAGACAGCACTTAACTTTTTGTTTGGAACTAGCCCTAATCCACAGCTAAATTTTGTTCAGAATGCTTAAAGTGTGAATTTCTAATTAGGGACCGTTCAAAAACTACGTTAGAATGAATTAATAAAACCCGAAAAGCAATTTCAACTATTTTTCGTTCAAAGTTGATTCTTTTTTAATTGAAAAATCTACTATTATATTTTTGGTTCAGAATTCATCTCTTTTGGTAAAAAATTCTAGTATTTGGTTGACGATTTAACTATTTTGTTACAAAAAATTTTTTTAATTCAAAATTCGTTTTGTTTAACTGCAAAGTTAACTGTTTCATTTTTGGTTGAAAACTGATCGCTTTTAGTTGGAAATTCAATTATTAAATTTGCAATGGAGAATTCATCTTTTTTGGTTGAAAATATACAAGTTTGTAAATTGAACTAAGTACTTTGTTGAAAAATTGTTTCAAGATTGAACTATTTTGTTCAAAATTAATGTATTTTGTTGCAAAGTCGACTTTTCTGGTACATACAAAAATTAACCTAATTCATTGAAAATTCATTTTATTAGTTGAAGATCTATCTCTTTTTTTGAAAAATTAACTATTTTGTTGAAAATTCGTTTCTTTGTTAAAAATAAAGTTTATGGTAAACATTTTTTTAAATATTTAAATTTATGAAAAATAATAAAATAAAATTTGTAAAAATTCAACCTTACTTTTAACATTCCTTTTTTTTCAACTGCGAATTCAACTATTCCATTTTTGGTTCAAAATGTAACGTTTTTAGTTTAAAGTTGAACGCTTTGATTAAAAATTAACTTTTTTGTTGAAAATCTATATTTTCGGGTTGAAAATGCAACTGTTTTGTAGAAATTTTGTCTTTTAGGCTTTAAAGTTGAACTATTTTGTTGGGAATTATGTCTTTTCGGGATTAAAATTCTATTATTTTGGTAGTAGTATTCAACTATTTTTTATTTAAAATTAAAATACTTTTTGTTTGAAATATCAACTATTACATTTTACGTTGAGAATCCATCCTTTTTGGTTGAATTCGACTGTCTTTTATTAAAACTTTAAATATTTTTTGGGTTGAAAAATGAACTGTTATATTTTTTTAGAATTAATCTTCTTCGTTGAAAATTCATTTTTCGTGTTGAAGATTCATAATGTTAGTTGAAAATTTAATTATATTGTTATAAATTCAACTATTTAGTTACAAATTAAACTGATTTGTTGTAAAATATCAATTAATTTTATTTAAAAAAATTTGAAGGGTAGAAATGCAAAAGGAGTCAAGCGCCAAATTTTAGAAATCGGGTTTATTAGCTCAAAAAATCAGATAAATTCTATTACAACAAGCCTGCCAAAAAATTTTTTTGGGGCATCATTTTTCAAAATTAGTGTTCTTGTGTTCACAGCCCGAGAAGCTTTTCTAACCACAAAGTAAAAAATCGAATTTCATTTTTCTCGACACTGGCTAATTATTTTTAATTACTATTGGGTCCCTTCCGTTCAGCACTGAATAACCTAAAACCCAATTCCTCTCATTTTTTGGAAATATGCAAAATTATTACTGCTATCGTCATTATTTTGAAGTTGAAATGTCAGTTTTACACCATTTCGAAGTCATAATTGGATTTTCAAATTTCGCGAAACTGCATGATTTTTTTTTTAACAAACTTTTTGGAAATCAATTCGTTCATTCAATAGCTAGAATTCAAATTTTTAGTTTTTTCTTAAACTGCAAATTGACTCCACGATGAATGTTGAAAGATGTTAAAAGTCGATACGGACCCAAAATCTAACCTCGAAACCTGACCTGTTTTATTCAATTTCTCGAAACCGGATAGCTTTTTGTGAGCAAACTTTTTTTAGTTTGATAAAGCATGAAAGTATCTTGAAAGTACTTTCTTATTTTTTTCTTAAATGGTCCCGCTGAATTTACAACATGTTTTTAGTCTCTCCTGAAAAAAGTGAAAAATGGCGCTTGACTCCTTTTGCATTTCTACCCTTCATTTATTCCCTTATTTTCGTGAAAAATCATCCCATTTATAAACTTAAAAAGGGGTGGGGTTGTTCGTATTTTTGACGTCCCCCTGGAAGGGGAGGTCAAGCTTTGTGTGGTGATATGTAACAAAGAAGGGAGGAGATGGATAGAAAAAGTTTTTGAACGGCCCCTTAGGCGATTTGGCCTGTTGCACAAAATGTTAATTGTTTTTGAAAGTAGAAGCACAATGCACGGTTTTCTTTGACGATCCTGCAAAAATGGGCGATTCTCAGATGATTTGTTGACGGCGTGCGGGCGTGGTGTGAGAGGAACTTTTGGAAATGGCCGATGCAAATTTTTACAGACACTTGGAGTACGGTCTAGTCGATACCACGGGAATGAGTGAGCAGCAACGTCGTGAGATTCCATACACGGTGGTACAATCTCAAGCCATTCAGCAACAAATCGCCCTCCAGTCTAGCAATTGTCGATTGGATGATGTTGATACATCCGCGCCTAGGTACGATGATCTCAAGGCGGCCTTCAACCTCCACAGTCATCATCCTCTTCTGGAGGATGAGACCGAATCCGTAGTCATTGTTTGAATTTGAACGGTCTTTTGCATGTGTCCTTTTTATTTATTTCGAGCATGTACGTTAGTTACTTTAAGCATGCCCTTATTATTTATTCGAAGCATGAACATGGTCCTTAAAATAAATCAATGTTATTAACTGCTTGTCGCACTTGTTTATTTATTTCCTGGCTGATAATTCAAGCACTCGACGATACGCTTTTGCTACTCCACGGTCAAATTTTTTATACGTTCGAGCGATCCGGGTATTATGTAACAATCCCAGATAGCACACCAAATTCCGTGAAGATTTCCTGAAAATCGCAATTTAAGTTTGGGAATATTGCATTGAGAGAATAAGGTTGATTCAATCAAGAAAATGTCCGTTTATCATACAATATTTCACGGTGAAGTTCAGGAAAGTTTGGAAGATTTATAGAACTCAATTGGATGCGCAGTAGTATTCTACGGCACTTATGGCTGCGCAGTAGTATTTTTGGACCCCCTAGAATACCTCTGGACATATGAACCATGATGGTTTTCCATGTTTGTGAATGAAATTAAAAAATAATTAAAATTTTAATCCACTTATAAATATGGAGTATAGACATGGCCAAAAAAACGACTGCGCCCCCGTAGCTGCCCATCGAATTAGGTTATGTAAATCTTCGCAACTTTTCTGAACCTCACCCTGCAATATTGCCTAACAAGCAGATATTTTCACCAACCTTACATTGCAAGTTTCAGAAAATCTTCACGGACTTCTTTATGCTATCTGGGATGAAGCACGAACATTAGGGTAGTCCAAAAAATTAACTTTCGAATAAAGATAGAGTGCATGGAACATCCCCCCTCCCATTCTGTGAGGTTCCCGAAAAAAAATGCCCTCCGAGTTTAAGCCCGGAAAACCCTATAAGATTAACATGGGAACATTTTTGTTTCAGAAAAATGAGTTTCATGTTTCTGAGTTAGTTTGAAGGAGATAACTTAATTTGACCATTTTGCGCAAATTGACACACATGAGCCCTCTTTTTTGCCATAAAATATTTTCGTTCGACAAGTTAAATGTTTTTAAGAACTTTTCAACTAATTTACAATTGTTTGAACAACATCTATTTATTTAAATAATTTTTTCCTACTGACTCATTGAAAGATACTCGTTTACGTTTGATCGTACAAATTGTCATTTTCAGAAAAACTCACCTTTGTTTCAAGCATTTGCCAATAGTGTAAATAATTATTATTTACTTTTAAATGTTCCTTTAAAATAGGAAGGAAACTAGTTTTTTTTCAATTTGGTTAAGTTTGTTGCCTATTGTTAAATATCTACTTCTTCTGTTTGATCAATTTTGTGATTTTTGATTTTTATTCATAGTCAAGTGTGTCGTTTGTCGTTCAATATTTAAATGTTACACAATTTCATTAAATAATATTTACTTGAACAATTTTTTTTGCATTCATCTTGAAAAATTACAAAAAAATGTTAACTTACTCTCAGCTTCCGGATATTCATCAGTCTGCGGGGATGATTTAAAGAAAAAAATTGAAAACATTATTTAAACCATTGAAAATTATTTAAGCAAATCGAAATTGTTTAAACGATGGTGAATTAGTTTAAAAAAAGCTCAACCACATTTCACTTATCAAATAAAAATAATTTTTGCAAAAAAGTGTGTCAAAAAAACAGTGTCAGTTTTGCGCAGAATGTCAATTTCAGTTGTTATTTTTGCATTTTTGGTGCTTATGTTAAATCTTATAAGATTTTCCGGGCGTTTGCGACCCTTCCTAATATTGACTGATTTAGCTCAAACTTGTAGGACATTTTTTTCCGGGATCTTCACAAAATGGGGGCGGGGAGTGGCATGCCCTTTATTCGAAAAAAATGTCAACAGATATGATTTTGGATCGCCCTAATGCACACCTTTATGTTTCTTCTGGAATTTAATGTTCAAAGCGGATTTTAGGATATATATCAGGGAAAATTTTTGAGTTTGATTCATTTTCAGGGTGGCCACTCGAATCGCCAACAAAATTCCCAGTAATTTACTAATTCTTTCTGATGATTAAAACGAACTTGAATTATTAAGTAATAAAGTAGTTCTCAAAAAAAGACCTACATTTTTCACAGAAACTTTAATGATTGAAATCATTTTATGTATCTTTTCTAATTCAACTTCAGAAAATAAAAGTAAAGTTTTTATAAATCGGAAATATTTTACAAGCTCACCGAATTTCTGTGAAACTATAAATCTTTTATGAAATATCTTACTAGCGGATAAGTAAGGCCGAAATATTTTAAAATTCAGAATATAAAATAAATGCTAATCAATTTAAACATTCTTTAAACAATTTTAAACGTTTTCTCTTGAAAAATGAAAAAGTTCCTAGCAAAAAAAATAGCTTGTTATTTTGCTGTTTTTCCTTGTTTTAAAAAATCCTCAGTTTTCCCGGTCGAGAGGCCATCCTGTTTTGGTTAGACATTTAAAACGGGTTTATTTTATTATTTTGAAGAATCCCGTTTATACCAGTTATTATTACGATTAAGAAAAATTCTTCAAATTAATTTTAAAAAGTTTAATAAATTGACAAAATAATAGCATTGCCTGTAAGATCTTTAAATGCATAGAAAAACTCAGAATCGGAAATAAAAAGATTTAACATTTAGAATGTGAAAAACGAAATTTTGCCATTTTTTCGATTTAAACATGATTTTTTAATCTACTAGAAATACAATTTCTTGCTAGAATTCAGATACAAAATTTTACAAGTAATTACAAATTTTTACAAAAAATATTCTCAAATTCTTGTACTTTATTTTATAATTTGTTATATTCTACTGTTACAATACATTTCCACCAGAGAAAGCATCCAAATATCGGAATTAAAATTTTTCAAAGACTTTAAAAATTCATAAGGCAAAGGTTTGGAATTTGCCATAATTAGAAATTGTAAAGCATTTGCACATGTGTACATACATTTGTAAATTGTAAAATTTTCAAATCTCGAAAAAATACGAATTTAACATTTTTGAAAAAACTTTTTTTAAATTTGTAAAAACTACAACTTCAGAAATATTTTATTCTTCAAATATTAAAAATTTTCATTTAGAAAAATGGCAAAATATGCGAATTTAGAAGACATTTAATTTAGAGAGCATTCGAATTAGTTTTAAAAGAAAAATATATTTCTCAAAATAATAATAATTGAACTGTTAAAAATTAATTTATTACTGAAATATTGTAAGCGTAAATTCGGTTCCATTTACTCCCTCATTTTCGTTAAATTTGCAATCTTAAATTTTTATTTATTAAAGGACGCTCGAACGAATGTTAATAAAGTCCGAGGTACAGTTAGACAAAATATATCAACATTCGAAAAATTGAATCTCAGATCAATCTATCAAAATAACAAATCGGTCGGAGCGATTCAAGTATCACATAAGGCACTTCAAGGAAATTTATTTATAATTATAATTTATATATAATTAAAATATAATTATAATTATAAATAATTTATTGAACGCTCTATAATATAGTAACGATACCGGCTATGTTGAGTGCTGGTGAAATTTCTTCATTAGCACAGATTTTTCCTTTTATCTTCCATCTAGATTAAGTGGTCCAAAAAATGCTTTACTTTTTCAATGAAATATATCACTTAAATTCTTGACAGAATTAAACAAATATATTTAGGGGTATCGCAACCCCACTTTTGCAAAAAAAGCCTTTTTTATTTCTGTGACAATTCTAATAACGTAGGCATTTTTTTAGGCAAAAATGTACTTGAAAGACCCCTAAATAATCAATAAAAAATCCGGGTGATTTGTTTCAATAAAAATAAAGTAAGGATGTATTTCAAAACCAAAATAATCCAATTAAAAGCAAACGAGAAATATTTTGCAACAATGTGCTTAAAAGTGGTTAAATATTTCGTTAAAATTATTAATTAAAATAATTATTACAATTAATAAAAATATAATAAGCCAAAAGAAATAATTTGAACGGGAGTCATTTTCTAAAAAAAAAAAATAAAATAAAGCCTTTTTTGGACTACCTTAATGTAGATGTAATAACTTTCAGTGTTATGTTAGAGATGAGGGGTGGGTTGAAAGAAATTTTACGGAACGGGAGTGGATCAAAAACCATGAAAAAGCGCGTTACGTAATACTTTAATCGCCCCGTCCAACTCTGACCTGTGGAAGTAGCGTGAAGGTGTTAAAATTAAAACCTGTGGTCCTATGTAATGCGAAATTCAGCGGGTATTGTAAAGAAACAAAAAATTGAAGCATCGGAATGTTAGATTGTCAAGGATTCACTTTCAGAACTATGGGATCCATTGGCAAAAGAGATCGAAGAGTGGTTCATCATAGTCGCGAGGGAAGTTATAACTTTTCAACCACCCAATCGAGACCGAATCGAGTCTTAGAAAAGTATCCTGAAGCTAGGAATGAGTATAATGCAAGGAGGGACTTTGATTGCACTCGTAATGGCAGAATATTGATAGGCAATAACGTGGACAGTGGACTCGGTGAAAGCACCCCACAGGACTTTTCCAGCTGTTGCTCGAGTTCTGCTGACAGCACTAAGCACATTCGTGTAGTACGTATTTTCTGTTTTGCTTGCTTTTAACTACTTCGACATGTTCACTTAATCTCAGAATTGTCACTATTCGAAATCCATGAAAAACTATTCATCAATATAATATTGTTCAATAAAAAATGCAGTGGCAACTCTGGGACTAAATGCCTTTAAAAAGTCGTGACTCTCAGCTAGTAAAACTTGATAGGCTGCACTTGAAATTAGCTTTTCCATGGTGAACGAGGTTTCTCGCTTTGCTCGGCACAAGCTTTCTTTTCTTAAGAATAAAGCGCCGACGTCACAACGAGAATTTGCCTTTGTCGATTTTGCTTCTTTTAAATGTCGTGGGCAGTCACACGTGGCTTTGGTTTCTAACTTTGTTGAACGCCACTTGCAGACAGTAATTTTAGATTTCAAATTTATCGAAAAATTGAAAAGGCATTTCAATTTTTAAGTATTTCATGTGTTAAGCCTTTGAATGGAAAATTAAAATTCAAAAAAGAAATTTAAAGGCTTTAATATTCGAAAGGAGTTAGATCTTTTCTTCCACGACTCTACATTTATATTGATTTTGAGATGAAAAATTAATCCATATAAAATTTCAGGCCTTCTTTTAAGTGAAATCGTTTTTCTGATACAGACGCAAAGGCAATTAGAGGCAGAGAGACGTTACAGACTTTCAAATCAAGAACCCTATCCTCCTGGTGACATCACTCTGGATGCAGTTCTACAGCCAATTTTATCGTGAGTTTCTAAATGTATAGAATAGAACCTAAAATATTTGTTTAATTCATTTTAAAGACATTTTTAAATATAAATTGATAGAAAGAGAACCGAAATAACTGAGCAGTATTGCACATTTAATAATCGCTATTAAAATATACAATATTATTACAAAATAAAAACAGCCTCTGCATGCTGATAAGCTAGTTGATTAATTGCAATTTGATAGATTACAGTCATGATTCTTGTGTCTTAATAATGAATTCGATCATTTACATTGATTTTCAAATGTTACAGGACGCTCACTCGGAGACCACGAAATCGTCCGAAGTAGACACAGAACATGGAATGAAGATAGTTCATTTTTATGCACATACTGTATATTTAAAGGAAACTTTTTATACCTCAATGAAATAAATGTCTATAATCCCACCATTCGATGCGTACAGAGTGCGTCAAAAATTTTTTAAATATATGTTTTCCTAGTTTAATTCCTAGTTATCCTTCGATGCCATGTGTCGCATCAGATTTCCTATAAACTTCTCCATTTTTTTCAGGTCTTGGGCGATCTCCGTTTTGTACTGCAAACACTGCGAACCAAATCATCTATTATTAGATTTACCATTTTCGCATAATTTTTATAGAAACAAGAGATGAAAAAATGAAGATATTTAATATAAAATGTAAAATACGGGGCTCGGATCGTGTGACTTTTTCGAATATTTTTTCTTTTTAATGCGACTAATCGACTTTTTTCCGCTTTTCTCAGAAGTTCGTTTCAATCTTAATCACAATGAAACTTTTTAAATTTGAATTTAAAACTAGAAAAAATGTACTATTTTAATTGAGTATATTCAAAGTTGAACAACTTCTCATGAAAGCTGCGAAGTTAGAAAATTTAAAATAACTTTTGAAATTGAACAATTATTTCTAATTTCGTGAATCCATATTCAAAGTTTTAATTTCTTTGTTTTAATGCAAGCCTTCACAGTTGTACATGTTTAAGTCGAAAACGTTTAAAATCGATTAATTTGAAATTCAATTACTGAATTAAAAGTCGATTATTTTTGGTTCAAAATTCGACTATTTGGATGAAAAAATAATTACTTTCTAAAAAATTGAACTGTTTTATTGAAGATTCATCTCTTTGGATGGAAACTTCATCTTTTTAGATTGAAAATTGAACTATTTAGTTAAACATATATCCATTTTGTGGAAAATTCGTCTATTTTAATTTCAAGTCCAACTATTTGACTATAAGTGGAACTATTCGGTTATATATGTTACTGATTGGGTAATTTTTGTTTTGTTTTGTCTGAAAATTCAACTAATTGGTTTAAAATTAAGCTTTCTAGGTTGAAATCGATCTATTTGTTGGAAATTCAGCATCTGAGGCTAATAATTAATTCAACTTTCTTCTAAGAAATTCGTCTTTTTAGCTTGAAATATCAACTATTTGATTGAAAATATAACTGTATTTTGTTGAGTTTTAATCTTTTTTGGTTGAAAATTCATCTTTATTGTTTAAAACTTAACTCTTTTGTCGATAATTCTAAATGATTCATCATTCTGCTTAAAAATTAAACTATTTGGTTTAAAGCTGAATATTTTTATCAAAATTTGTCACTTTTAATTGAAGGTTCAACTATTCATTTGCAAGTGCAACTATTTGGTTGAAAATTATTATTTTGTTAACATTTTTTTTTAAGTTTTGAAAATTCAACTACTTTGTTGAAAATGCAATATAATATTTCTACTTCAAAACTTAGGAATTTAAATCGTTTAATATTGAATTCAATATTTTATCTAAATTAATTTTGTTCCAAAGAATGTATTCCTCTGTTATTACTCAATTTTCGTCAAAGATCACCCTATTTCCTCTGTTGCTAGAGCATTTTCAGCTGCCAAGTCTGAATTATTAGAAAATGAAGAATTTCATATTCAAATTATACATCCTCAAATTTAAAGTCTGAATGGTTGAGTAATTTAAAGTTGAAAATATTAAAAATTAATGTTCCTGCAACTCAAGATTAGTGTAAATTATAAACTTCTCTCATTTTAAAATAATCCTAATTGAGAAATTTAATAGTTCAAAAAGCAATATTTTTATGCCGGATTCAGAATCTTTCAAGCTGAATTAATATTCTTAAATAATTGCTTCAAGTTTGAAGCCATTGTGCAAAAATATTTGAAAATCAATGAGAAATATTATCCGACTTTCATTCTAATTTTAGGCAACTATTGCGACTTTTTTTAAACCTTCTAGTCGATCCAAGCCCCGGAAATATAATTTCTTTTTTGCACAGACAGCTGCATACTTTAATAATTATTTTACTTCCCCTAGTAAGAAATTTTCTTTTCAAAATTTGTTACCAAGTAATGAATTTACAAATTAAGTGTTATACTTACTGTTTTGTTGTCTGTGAGTTTCAGACATAGAACACCTTTATTGTGGTCATACTTCATTGTGTAACGAGCCTGAAAAGTAAAATTTAAATCACAAGATTAAGACTTCATAAAAACTAGGTTTCTTATATTTTAATTCGATCTTAATTAATTTTATGTTCGAGATGATTCAACTTCGGTAGTTTTTATAATGATTTTCAACCTATATTTTCATTAAAAATAAAATTCTGATCTATAATCTACTAAAAACGATGTTTTTAAACATATTTTTAGTTCCCCTGTGAATTGATCACACATAAATACGGATGAAAGGTACAAAACAATTAATTTATCATTTAAATCTCATATAATTTAATTAAAAAATCTTGAAATTTCTTCATGATTCTCAAACCATTTTCAATTTAAAACGTTTTCGATTGGAAATTATTAAATTCGTATTCAATTTACAATCTCAACTATTACGGCTTTAATTTTGGAACTGTAGACTTTTGAACGAGTTTTTGAAAACCACTAATTTTATATTTTTTGAAAGAAAATTATTATTTTTCGTAACGTTTTCAATTAAAACTGTTGTGATTCGATTTGAACCACTTTCAATACCGAAATTGTTCATTTAGAAGGAATTTAATTTAAATCTTGAGAATTTTAAAAAACTAAAAGATAACAGCGATTTTAAAAAGTCGAAAAATGAATGGAAACGGAAAAATCTGAGTAAAAAAAAAGTTTTTTTTTTGATTTTAATAAATAAAATGATATTATCAGTCATTCTCCATTTTTATCAGGTCTTGGATGATCTCCGTTTTGTATTGCAAACACTGCAAATAAAATGATCGATCAATATATTTACAATTTTGCCTAATTTGTATGGATTAATATAATTAATAAATAAATTATTATGATATTTTTATTAATATAATTATTATAGAAATTAGATAAATCAGGGCTTATTATTCAACCAAAAAATTTCCTACAACCTTACTGCAAATTTACCTTCAAAATTGGAGACCGAGTTGCAGAGAATGATTTACTCCATAAAATAAGCCATTAGTTATTAAAATTTTAACGTTTTTCAAGAATTCTTAAGAAGGGAAATAATAGAAAAACCAATTTTTTCAGACATCTGATTTTTGGCACACATACCTTAACTACGTTTGTCTATTATTATACTAATCGAAGAATGTTAGTTTTCGAAAATTTAGCAATATTTTTCAAAAGTATTAATAATGAAACCACGCAAAGTTTTCTATTATTACAAATTACAATATGTAATAAAATTATAACCTAAAAATACTAATATTTCTAACACTTGCTTATAACTTGGAAAATCATAGATATACAAATATAATAATGGTACAAATATAATTTTTGCATATTAATGAATTCTCTTTTAATCTTCAATAAAAAACCTTATTTTATTGAGTAATAAAATCAAATAAATGTGTTTTTCGTACCATGGAAGTGTGCGTAAAAACTGCAATCACGTGTTTTATTGATTGACTATAATATTGACTATAATAATAGTTTTTTGATCAAAAGAGTTATCATTTATGCAATTTTATTCAATAATCATCATATTTATTCCCAAAAATAGAAAAGAGGGAAAAGAACAAGGAAAAACATTGTGTGAAAAACATACCTTCGTGGGATCCTGGAGATATAACCTCTCTGCTCCCTTTTCAAATTCTTCCCACGTATTGAGGTAAGTCATGGCTGGAATTGATTGTTTTTTGAACTAAAGAATAAAACTCGATGATAATTACACTCTAATTTCTTACACAATATTCATTCAAGCATACAACTTTTCTAAATAAATATGTTAACACAGAACTCACACAACGTGAAGTTTTGTTGACATGTCAAAGACAGCCAGCTGCTTTCTTCCTCCTTTTCTTCAGCCAATCAGCAGCCAGCCGAATTCGAGATATCAAATCGCGATATATCGATAGTTTCGGCGGTAACAGTTTGAATTCACATTAGGAGCCATCCATAAATTACTTGATACATTTTTTACCAATGTTTTACCCCTTCCCTCCTCATGTGACTAGACGAAAAAAAATGTTCTGAACCCCCTCCCCTCGCCTATGTTACGTAATTTTTTCAAATATTCTCAAAAAATTAATAACCTAATTTTTAGCCATTTTTTAAGTTACTAGTACATATATTTAATAATTTAATATTGCTTATGCATTTCTGTAGATTTTTCGATAAGCTAAATGTGACCTAAAATAACCCAAACATTTGAAAAAACGATTGCGATCATAATAAACGTTAACAAACTGTAATATAAAATTAGATTATACCATTTTCTCAAAACTTTTATGAAATCCGAGGGGTTAGCCACTGTTCTTTTGGTTTATTGATAGATAACATTTTTAAAATTTTTTAAATCCCTATTACATCCGAAATTAAACTTTTTACTGGCACTTTATATGCATTTCCCAAAAACAACCCAGGTGAAAAAGTTATATATATTTTATATATAGTGGACAAAACAATGATATTTTTCATTTGTTTTATACATTTTTCTGTATAAAATAAATTAAAAATATCAGTGTTTGTCCATTAAACTGTAACTTTTTCATCTAGGAAACAAAAATGAATGTGCTAGCTTAGAATACAAATATAACTCAGTTGATTATGGTACCCTTATAGGCTTTATATCCCTTGTATCTGCTTCTTTTAGATAATATGTGCATTTTTATACATTTTTATAACTCAATTTCTCAGTTGCGTTATTCAATTTTAATCCCAAGTAATTTTGTGTAATCTCTTGTAATCTTTAAAAATTCCTTGTAATCTGTGTAATCCCGAGTCATTCCTATGATCTCGTGTAATCTCATGTAATTCATGCAATCTTGTAATCTTTTAAAATTCTTTAAAATTTCTTGAAATGAAGTAGGAATTTTTCAAATATGCTACAAATCTTCTAATTGTTGGGATATACCCTGAAATATTTTAAATCTCTCCAAATCCTCAAAATTCTTCGAAATTTCCCTATTCTGATGAATTATATCTTTGAAATTTCATCAAAATATTATAAAATCCCGTCAAATGCCGTTAAGTTACATGAAATCTGATTATATTCCTTTAAATTCCTTGCAATATTTGATGCCCTATGAAATCCTTTGAGATCCTGGGAAATTAATTTAAATACGTTTTCCAGAGAATTTGAAATTCCTCAAAATTACTGAGGTTTTTGGAAATCCTCTGCAATCCGTTATATAATTGCTTAAAAGTCCCTTGAAGTGTTTAAAATTTGTAATTATCCCAAAACCATATATGTCCTATAAAATCCTTTCAAAATCTTACGAAATTCTTTAAAACCACATTACATTTTTTTAATCCCTTAAAATCAATCAAGTTCTCGGAAATCGCTTTACATTTTTGTTAAAATTTTGAAATTTCCTTGGAATTCTTGACAATATCCTAAATAATTTCGAATGTTTTAAAAACTATGGAACATTTTAAACGTTTGAATGAAAGCTCCTTGGAATCTTATAAAGTAGCCTCTAGCATCTTAAAATACTTTGAAATCTGCTAACATTCTTAAAGTCGATTGAACTTGCTCGAAATATTTAAAAAATATCCTATCATCGTTAAAATTCTTTAAAATCTTTGGAAATACCTTGAAACATTTTGAAATCTCTGAAATTTCTCCATTATTGTGAACGAATTCTTTGAATTTTCATTTAAATATTATAAAATCCCTTCAAATCACCTGAAATTACATACAATCTTGTTATATTCCTTGAAATAGTTTAAGTTCTATGAAACCCTTTGTGGTTCTAAAAAATTCTTTTAAATTGCTGAAATTCTCGGAAATCTTATAAAATACCGTGAAATCCGTTGAAACTCCTTAAAAATCCTTTGATATGTTTTAAGGCTTGGAAATCTTCTTATTTTAAACATCTTATCCCAATCCGATGGCCTTTTGCTTCAAACATTTAAAATGATGTATTTTATATTTTGAAATCTCAGATTCTCAGGATTACTGCTCTGAAAGTTGCTATATATTAAATTTGAATAAATATTTTTTTATTTTGATGTCTGATGCGAAGAAACTGAGATCAATTTTTTATTTTATTGCAGATTATTTTCACTAAAGTATTTTATATTGTTTAGTATTAATTCGTGTTCCATGTAATAAAACAAAACACAGTTTCGTATTCGTATTTTATTTAAAATATAATTTACAAGCGTCTGTAATTTCCTATTGAGTAAACTGTAAACATAACAAATAAAGAAGAGATTACGTATTATTACAAAAAATTACAATCTAACTATAATTAAACTTACACAATATTTTTAATTATCGCTGATATTCAGTCCTTCGTTGTCTGTCTTAAAATTAAGTAAAACAACAAGAGTAATAAATAATTCGATTTGCGGAGCGACTTTACATATTTCGTGGAAACAATCGTTATGATAACAAATATTGGATCTAAGAACATAATATATAATATCTACATCGGCTCAAATTCCTTAAATGTAATCTTTTCGAAAACTTAAAAAAATCCTGTCTACGAAGAAATTAAAAAAAATCTTTGGGTTAACCTTCCTATTCAAAAAATATATTTTTTAAATCATGTTTGATTATTAGAATCATACTTTAATTTATACCAGAGAAGTCTTTAATATATTACGTAATGCTTTTTTGGTAATCTGATATTTTCCACTATACATAAAAAGGTTTTAACCAGAATAATCCATGTATTCATTTTTCAAACTTTTTGGAAATCACTTTCAGCCACCACAGAAGAGATAAAAGTTTTCATATCAATCAACCATATTTTAGAAAAACTGATTTTTGATAAAGTTAGAATTTTTGAAACATCGACAAAAATATTAGATTTTTTCGGATTTGAATAGTGGAACACTTATTTAAAATAAAAAAAATAGATGTGCCACATATCTTTTCTTGTTTCGATTACAAAAACGTATCTTTGCTTTTCTAAATTGAAAAAATTATAACTTTGATTGATGCTACTTTTGCATTCTTTGACTGATATTTAAATAAATTCTATAACTTGATAAAAAATTCTTTTTTTCTAAAATATGACTATATTATTATTTCTTAATGAAAATTCCACACATAAAAAATTTGCAATACTTTTTGAACTCAGGTAAAAAATTCCTATTTTTTCTGACTTTTAAAAACCTTCAGCCCCTTTTTGATGGCCAGAAGTGATATCTACATTTTTTGTATCACGAGCTACCGTGGTAGGGTACCTTAAATTTTACACATATTGCAAAAACAGATTTTAAAAAATAATTGCTTTCACTCTACCCTGCATTCTTATATTATTTGACTTTTTTTTAATTATTACGTTTTATAAAAGGTCACGTAACTTTTCCCGAACCTTCCCCCCTAAAAGCGTTACGTAATACAGCGTTTTTAAAACTTTTTTCGCACTTTATGGGGTGCAGCAGACCCACCACCCCAAAATCCATTCATCGTTAGAGGATTAGAACCAGCTGAGAAAAATTAAAAGTTTGCTAAATATTAATAAATCGGATTTCAATAGACTATATTAGCTTCGTCAAGTTATGAGAAACTTTAAAAAGATACTAAAAAAATCGGTTGTTGTCTCCAATCCCAGTAGAGTTGAAAAGTATTGTACTTTTATTAATTTCCTTTATCACTGATAATGTTAACCGATTTCCTTCGCCCTTTGTTTCACTTTTTTCTAATTATATAAGGAACTTGATTCAGCTAATTCAAATTTAATTGAGCCATGTTTTCATAATTTCAGTTTTAGCAAACAGCTTTAATCTCATAACAATGATTGGGGCATCCGTTGCAGGTAGAAGAAAGTAGCCTTCCACTCGCATCCCGGCGTCTGCCTCGGCTGGGGTGGCATCCCCCTGCCGTGGTCAGATGACCTCAGAGTGAAAGAAATGATAAAATGAGTGCTTCTTCAAATGAAATTTTGTATTTTTTAGACAAACTTTAGAAAAATATTTGGAAACTAGTATTTTTGAATTTAAACTATCGTGGGAACCTGCATAATTGCAGGAGCCCTTCTGACCTTTAAGGCTTCCGGGCTCAGTGTCCTTGTCTGTTTGCTGATCTGATCATAATCATACATCACAGACAAGCCACTGTCGGTAGTTGGCTTTCTTGTGAAATTATTATTCTTATTCTCTTCTGAATCGTGATGCGTTTTACTTTGATGATCCATCGAGGGGGCTGTATTATAAAATGCATCCGCGGCTATGCTACCTTCCCCCTCCTCGCGGCGATACCGCCTGTGTTTGACTCTGCACAAACAATAGATTCCGATGGATATCAGCAAAAGGAGAAAAAGTAAACCCACCGCAGCAGCTGCTGCGAGCACTCGCATTTCCGTCGGATCTCGGACGAGTAACTTCAAATTCGTCGAGTCTCTGCCCTTTTCACTTTCTACCAAAAGGGTGTATGTCCTCGCGTCTTCCTTTTGCACATTTTTTATTTCGAGTATTGCCCAGTAACAATTTGATGTCGTTTTGCTCTCGACTATTGGTTCCAAGGGTGGCGCTTCATATTTCGGATGAATTGTCTCACCTGTGAAAGAAAACAATAATAATTGTATTAATAATCGCTGGGGATTGTATTGACCCTCAAAAATTTAACTTGTGTAGAAATCGTTGATGTAAGTTGTTGGCTTTAGGGTCAGGTGAATGGAAACGAATTAAGTTGTTTCAAACGTTTCGGCACACAATGGTGGCCCTCATCAGTGAATTTTATTAAATCTGTGAAAAGTATATAATATCTTGTAGGTACGCAGTTTTACAATTGGAAGTGTTATTCATTTGTTGCAATCTCTACATCAACAATTTCTACACAAGTTAATAATTGTATTGTTTTTTATTTTTTATTTTAGAGTTTTATGTATTCATCTTAAATTAAAACACGGAAACAATGCGACCTTTAAATGAATATGAGAATTCAAATTTGAATGCTTTAAATGTGAATGTTTTAAAACTGGAAATCAAATTAATTTTCTGGGTCTTGGAATTTGAGCGTGGGAGGTTAAAAATTGAAATGCGGAACTAATCATTTTTTAATTATTACAATTCAATATGAATTCTGTTTCCCCGCTTTTTCTATTCAAACTTTGAACCATGAAAGGCTTGTCTGAAGGTTATAAATGCGTAATAAAGATCAATTACAATTATAAAATTGAGAAAATGCTTTCTATATTAAAACTGATTCACATTGCCTTATTGACGAGTTCGCAGAGTCAATCCGGGTCGAAACATAAAATAAAAAAAAAATTCTTTTATTTAAAAAAATATTTTTTAACTAATTGCAGAAAAAATTATTGACCATAATGCCAATTAAAACTCTTCTTTGCAAGACCAAAAATGCATGACAAATTTTTTTCTCTCGAATTTTCATTCATATTGTGCCCAAATTTGTTTGAATCCACAAAAAAGTAAATGCGTTTCGAAAAAATGATATTTACAGGTTTCGCATAAGTCCCATAAAGTTTAACACGTATTTCTCATAAGAAAAAAAGACGTTTTTGTAAATTTCATTCGGAATTGTCAATATTAAGTGAATCGAGTTGAAACTGAACATTTCTCTTCGAAATTAGCTCTAGAATATGAATTAATAATTACTTTTTAAATATCACCCCCACAAATTCGTTTTATAAGGTCCCGAAAAAACCGCATGAGTAAATCGGGTTTTGCGAGTTTTTGACGCTAATTATGATTTTTTGCGTTTTTAAAAATAAAAATTATTTTTTATGCATAAAATGCAACTTTCTACTGATAATTACTGATACTGATAATTGAAACAATTTGTTATTTTTTTAGCAATTTTCTCTTAGAATAGAGTTAGAAAGTCGCGGTTTCTCCGAGCTTACAGCTTATTTTCAACCTTTGAGTTAGAGTGAGCCAATAATCAATTAAATTTAACAGAAATAATTGTCTAAACAATTCATTATTATTTATAATAATATTCTCTTAGATTTTCAATAATACCAGAAAGTTGAAGTTTTTTTCTGAAATTTTCTACTTTTTGTCTACTCCTCGATTATAGTTAGGAAATATTCAATTTAAGTTAACAAACATGATTGTTTAAACATTTCTTAAATAATATTCTTTTTGAATAACGCCAGAAAGTTGCAGTTTTTTCTAAAATATTCGACATTTTGTACGATTCACTAAAATCAAGGTAAAAATTGATGCAATTCAACAATCATGATTGTTTAAACAAATTATCATTGTTTACAACTATCTTCACATAGATAAGTGCTAGAAAGTTGCAGTTTTTTCTAAAAATTTTAACATTCTTTTCGGCTATTTTGTTATGAACAAATAATAAATTAGCAATAGAGAAAATCGGATTTCAAACAATTTCTTTCTTTTTCGTGAATATATTTTTCTGAAATAAAACAGATATTTGAAATATTCTGCATGGATCATTTTGAATGTAACTTTTGTTTGAAGTTGTTACTGACAGTCTTTTTGTTTGAATAAATATTGATATTAATATTTATTATTTGCTTCGAAATGAAAAGTCATTGAATAGCGGAATATTGTAGAAAAACCCGCAACTTTCATTACTTATTATTTATTATTATTAATTATTATCTTACTAAGTAAAAAGTGAGGAAAAAGTTAAAAATTTGAGAAAAACCGTAACTATCTAGCATTAATATGGAAGAAGATAGTTATAAACAATAATAATTTTTTAAACAATTGTTTGTCCGCTTTAATCAATTATTACATAACTCTAATTGAAAGTAGATTAAAATTCGAGTTAAAATTTAAATATTTTAGGAAAAAACGCAAGTTTCTAACATTATTCTAAGAGAATATTATTATAAATAATAATACATTGTTTAAATAATTATTTATATTAACTGTGATAGATTTTGCCTTTATCTGACTGAAGAATTGAAAATAATTCTAAGAGAAAAATGCTAAAAACAATAATAAATTGTTTAAACAATCTACGCTAATATTCAATTATCAGTAGATAGTACTACTTTATGTATTAGAAACCATTTTTATTTTAAAAAACTGCAAAAATATCATACTTAGCGCCAAAAACTAGCAAAACCCAAATAAAACAGACTTATGCAAGCGATATATGAAAAGCAATTATTACTTTGTATTCTATAGCTATTTGTGAATATTGACGATTGTGGGTACAATTTACAAAAACGGTTAAACTTCATGAGGCTTGCGGAACTTCTAAATATAATTCTCAAAGAAGAATGCATGTATTTTTGGGTGGATTCGAATTCGAACAAATTTGGGGGCGACATGCATGGAAATTCTAAAGAAAAATTTGGACTACCCTATTACGCAGCCTGTCATAAATATTGGTGGCGTAGGCGGGAGGCCCTTTTTTTCCTACTAAAGAAATATGACCCGCAAGGGCCATAAACTTGAAAAAAAATTACTGCCTGCTTTAGCATTCGACACTTTGACCTAGGGCCCTAGGTGTCCTAGGTCAGGTCTAGGCCTAGGCGCCTAGGAAAATCCTTCCTTGACATTAAATAATTTAATTATCTCCGGCCCAAGATATAAAGACCGTTAGACTTTTCTCGTTGACAGTTATGCAGTTTAAATTTTAGAGGAGAAGAATACCACACAGAGAGAGGGTTCCCGTTTTCAAAAATTCCAAATAATTGAGGAACCTTCGAATGGAGAGGAATTTAAATTTAAAAAGTTATAACTTAAGAAATAGCTACAGGATCGAGTACAGAATGCTAAGCAATAATTAAATCAAATAATAATTATAAAACTAATAATCAATTTGCATACAATTATTGTTGAAGATTGAAGATTGAAGGTTGAAGATTGAACTATTTTGTTGAAAATTCGTTGTTTTTTTTTTAGTTAAAAATTCAAGTACTTGGTAGAAAATGAAACTACTTTGTTAAACAATACAAAATAGATTTTTTTTCGATCTTAATTTTAAAACATTCAAAAAATATTGATTTTAGACCATGTAGACAAAAAACATTACCATTATATTATTTACTACATTTCGCTGGTCGAAAAACCATAACATCAATTAATAAAATAACTAAATAACAGGTAAGTATGAATAGATATATACCTGCTCTAATATGGGAGCTTCCCCACTGCCAAGCGACCAATCGGGGAGGTGGCCTTGAACAAAACCTTGATTTTAATCGATGCACTGGTTCTCCGGCCCACCCAATGGACTCATAAAGTCCATTGTCCCCAGAAGTACGTCTGGTTTGGATTTCCGGGGGTCCCATCACGTGTAACATGAAACGCTCATCACTGGGCATTTCTCTCCGAACTCCATTGATGACATTGTAGGCTACACATCTGTACTCGCCCTCGTCTGACCACATGATGTTTTCCAGCCTTAGTTTTCTCCCGCCGTGTTTGTTCTGCGCTGGGTTGTCGATCATTTCCGGTGTCCCTCCTGACACATGTACCCATCTGTATTGCGAGGGCGGATTTGCGTCATATTCGGCACACTCGAAGGGATCTATGGTCGCACCCAGCGAAGTAGTTTCTACCACTTCCGGAATGCTTCCGTTCAAAGTTGGTTTGCTCACTTTCAGCTTTGGCGCATCTAAAAATTCAAATCCAAGTTCCAAAATTCAATTAGGGTATTCTCTATCATTTTAAGGATTTTGTATATGGTACATAAAGAAATATGTAACCTTTTGCAACTTTCATAAAACAACCCTAGCACAGGCGTTCTGACGCTCTTTAACATTCGTTGTACTAGTGTTCTAGATTTGTTTCGTAACACTTTTATGATGATTTATTTTTTACAGAACGTAACAGTTTAGGAAATATTATTTGGTAAAATTGCTATAGAGCTATAACAGCAATCGTTACAGAAAGCGAGTTACATTGTTGCAGAGCTATTACGTTGCAATCAGGGTGGCCGCAAGTGAGGAAAAACCTGAAAGTCAGGGAATTTCATCTTCAGAAAAAGTCAGGAATTTTGAAAGCACAGTCACTATGAGTCACTTTTTTCTCAAAGAACTTTTTAGTCATTTGCTTAAGATAAAATCACTATAGCCACTTTTCTTTCAAAAAAGTAACCCATGGCTTATCCACTACAGAATTCAGATCTATACCTATTTTGAATTTTCCTGAATTCTTTTGAAATATTTTAGGGTATTTTAAAAGATCTCGAGAAAATTTTGATTGATTTCAATCATTTAAGTTTAAGCTTATGGGGATTTCAAAGGATTTTAAAGATTTAAGGGTATTTGTAAAAAATCCAAGAAAATTCTAAGAGCTTTAAAAAATTTGAACAGTGTACCGTTACGAAATTTTCCGTAGGCCCCTTTTTCCAACTCGTTCAGGGCTTACTTTACGGAAAATTTCGTAAAACTAGCCCTCGCGCTATAGTTTACGACTAGCTTTACGGAAAGTTCCGTAATACTAGTCAGGATTTTAAAGAATTTGAAATATGTTAGGGTATTTTAAATAGATTTAAATAATTTATAGTAATCCCAAAGGATTTGAAAGATTTTAGGGTATTTTGAAGAATTCCGGAGAATTTTCGAGAGCTTTAAAAAATGTCATGGGATTTTAAAAGATTTTAAAATGTTTGAAACCTTTTAGAGTATTTTAAAAGATTCCAGGGTATTTTCAATTGATTTTAGTTTTTTAATGGGATTTCAAAGGATTTGAAATATTGTATGCCATTTAGGTTATCTGAAAAGCTTCCGAGGCTTCAAGGTATTTCAAAAGATTTAAAAAGATTTGAAATATTGTAAAAAATATAAGTGATTTTCAGGAATTTTTAATTCATCTAAATGATTTGAAGAGATTTCAAAGGATTTGGAATATTTTGTGATATTTTTAAAGAGTCCAATGCATTTTTGAGAGATTTGTATAATTTCAAGAGATTTCCAAGGATCTTAAATTTTTTTTAAGATTTAAGAAATTTGAATTCATTTTCGAGAATTTCAATGATTTGAAGGTATTTTAAAAGCTCGCAAGGTATATTAAAAAATTTTCCAGCATTTCAGCAATTAATATCGGATTTCATGTAATTCCACGGGATTTTATCATATTTAAGTGGATTTCGAATAATTTATTCACAAGAATTGAAACATTTCATAGGAATTTAAAGGTCTTCAAATATTTCAGGATATTTCCAAAGATTTTAAAGAATTTGACAGATTTTGGGATATTTAAATGATTTCAAGGAATTTTCAATTAGTTTCAATAACTTGAAGTGATTTAAAAAAGTTTAAACAATTTAGGGTATTTTTGAAAATTCACAGGAATTTTTAAGAGCTTTAAAGAATTTCAAGGGATTTCAACAGATTGTAGGGGGTTTAAAATATGTTATGGTATTTTTAATAGATTACAATCATTTGAAATGACTCCAAAGGATTTACAAAATTTCAGGGTATTTTTTAAAATTCCAAGAAATTTTCAAGAGCTTTGAAAAATGGCAAGGGTTTTCAAAATATATTAATTGTTTTGAAATATTTTAGAATATTTTAAAAGATTCCGAGGAATTTTCAATTTACTTCAGTAATTTAATGCGGTTTCAAAGAATTTATGCGCAATAAGTGAGGAGTTCGTAGGTTTTCAAAGATTTGAAGAGATTTTCAAATATTTTTTAGAATTCATATGGATTCATATGGAATTTACCGTGAATTCTTATTAATTTATCCTGAATGCTTTTAAATAATTTTGAATTCTATGGAGTTATCTTGAATTTTTTAAATTCATTTGAATGCTTCTAAATTTATTCAGTTCTACTCACTTCAATGGCTGTTTAAAATTTTTTTTTTTAGTTTTTGTCTAATTCATCCTGAAGTCTTTTAAATTCATTTCGGATTGTTAAGAAATTTCGTCAAATCCTTTTAAATTGCCTTCAATTCTTCTAAAGTCATTTCAAACTTACTGAATTCAATGCATTTCTTCATATTTTGTTAGTGTTTTCAATTCGCTTCACGCCAATTCCATGGAAATCAATGGGAGTAAAAAAATCCAATCAATTTGAATTGTTTTGTAGTCCTATGAATGTTTTCTGAATTGGTTAAAATTCATCTGGAATTCTTATAAATTGCATAGAAGTCTTTTGAATCATATTAAATTTAAAAGAACATCAGTCACATTATTACTACACATTAGTCAGTTTTAGACACTTTTTGAGTTAGAAATTAGTCTCTTTTGAGTCATAAATTAAAAGTTTTTCATTTGTTTTCTTCCATTTCTAAAAAATTATATATAAAAAATGCTTCAGGATTAAAATTTTCTTCTTTAAATATTATTGGTAAGGGAAGATGAAAAATTAGTCAGGGACGAATCAGAGAAATGTTAGGGAATTTTAAAAATGAAATTTTGAGGCCACCCTCGTTACAATCCTCCGTGATGGAATTGTCAGTAAGTAATGGAAATTCTTTAAGAAATTCCATGAGAAATTCAAAAACAAAGATCATGAGTTTACTAACATTGAACATCCATTCTGTAATTTGCAGGGGGGCTGTCGCCAATAACGTTGGTAGCTTTGCAGGTATATAAACCAGCATCGTTCTTCTTGACGGGTTCGAATCTCAATTCCGATACAACCAAAGTGTTATTTTGATAAGTCCTGTTAGTCGAGGGAGCTACCACAACACTATCTGGTGCAGTTATGGGAGAGGAATCTTTGAACCATTTAATAGAAGCCACTGGGTTGGAATCAGCAATACATTTAAGACTCATAAAACTTGCTGAATCTTCCAAAGCTGCCGCCAACATTCGCGGACTCGTTTCGATCTTCACTTCCGGTGAATCTGAAAATACAATTTTCTTACTTTATTATGTGCATAAGAAATAAATTACAATAAAATATTCAGTACTTTACTTTAATTTAAATAACTATGGAGGCTTCTGAGGGGCCGTTCAAAAACTACATCACATTGCCAGGGGGTTGGGGATTAACAGGCTTTGCAACGTGATGGGGGAGGGGTTAATGCAAAATATGACGTCACACATGGAAAATATATACATGTGTGAATATGAATTTATAATCCTAATCTTTTCTGGCGAAAAATTAATCTTTTTTCGTCGAAAATTCAACTACTTGGTTGAAAGTTGCACTACTTTGTTCACAATTCATTTTATTGGTCGAAGATTGAACTATTTTGTTGAAAATTCGTTGTAGTTTTTTAGTTAAAAATTCAAGTACTTGGTAGAAAATGAAACTACTATGTTAAACAATTATTTCAATAGTTTCAGCTTTAACTATTTTGTTTAAAATTAGCTTTTGTTGTTTGAAAATTAATTTTTTAAACTGAAGATTTAACTGTTCCATCTTTGGTGAAAAATTGATCGCTTTTATTTGGAAATTCAACTTTTTGGTTGAAAAATTATGTATTTTGTTGCAGACTCGTTTTTTTTTTGAGAAAATTCTTCTTCTTGACTGATACTTCAACCATATGGTGGAAAGTTGAACTAATTTATTAAAAGCTTATTTTATGACTTGAAGATCCATCTCTTTGGTGGAAAATTGAACTACATATTTTGTTGAAGGTTCCTTTTTATTTGTTTAAATTAATTTTTAAACATCAAAAAACATTCTAATTTTGGTTTACAATTGATTAATTTGAGTTTAAAACTCAACTATTTGGTTGAAAATGAACTTATTTTATTGAAAATTCATTTTTTTTTCATGTAAAAAATTCAATTTTTTTAGAGAAATTTGCCTTTTTGGTAGAATTCAAATATTCTTAATATAGTTAATATATATAGTGAATTCTTCTTTTTTAATTCGACTGTTTTTTATTTATAAGTGAAATATTTTTTTGATTGAAATATTAAGATGAACTATTACATCTCTTGTTGAGAATTATTCTTGTTTAATGGAAAATTAAAATATCCTGTTAAAAGTCTTCTGTTTTATTTTCAAATTTAACTTGTTTTCTTAAGCATTCGTCTTTTTGGATAGAAAATACAACTATTTAGCTGAAAAGTCACCTCTTTTCAAATTTAAAGATTTTTTCAAGCATTCGTCTTCTTTTTAAAAGAAAATTCGTTATTTTGGATTAAAAATTCTAATATCCAACATTTCATCTTTTTGGCTTGAATATTCAACTATATGTTCAAACACGCAACTGTTTGTAGCTGAACTTTAATCTTTTATTAATTGAAAATGTCGCTATTACTTTTTGATTGAAAATTGACCTTCGTAAGTTGAAAAATATTTAGTTTTAATGTTTGTACGTTTTGTGTTTTATTTTAGAAATTTATCAAATCAAATCGAAGGCAAAATTTTTACTTGAAGGGTATATTGAAGGGTGTATTTGTGACGTCACTCGGAGGGGAGGGGTCAAGCTTTGCGTGATGATCTGTGACGAAGAAGGCGAGAAGTGAAAAAAGTTTTCGATATTGCGTGATGTAGTCTTTGAATGACCCCTAAGGGCGTCGAATTGATTTCATATTTAAAAAATATACAATTTTGATGAAATCTTAAATAGTTAGTTAGTTACTAAAAGTAAAAAATTATTTTGATTTGACGAAATAACGTACAGTGAATTTCCAAACGTGATTCTGCAATTGCAGGAACGGGACTCGAAGGATGTATGGAAATACACCTAATTGGCAGTCCATGGTTTTCTCTTTTTCCAAGAATTTTCAAAAGACTGTGGGCAGCCCAAGTTTTTGGATTGTCTACTTCTGTTGCATTTGTTTGATCTCTCAGTGGTTCAACTTCATCTCCGCCAATGTACCTGAAAATAAAATAAGAAATTTCATAAATTATAGAAATTGTTATAATTTCTGAAATTAAGAGATAGAGTACTAGGAGCACCGATTCTTAGCATCTTAGCCAAAATATTGACACTAACTAACTACTAACGAACTGTAGAACTTAGAACTACTTTCTCAAACATTCATTTTTTACTTAAAGATTCATCATTTCTGTTACAAAATTATTTCTTTGGTTGAAAATTAATTTTTTGAACTAAAAATTTAACTATTCCATTTTGGGATGAAGATTAATACACTTTGTTGAGAAATCGTTTTCTCATAGAAAAATAAATTTTGTGGTTAAAAATTCATCTGTTTGGTTAAAGATTCAATTATTCAATTGAAACTTTTCATTTTCGTTGAAAATCCACATTTTTGTAGAAAATTCATCTTTTTGGTTTGAAAATTCAATTATTTGGTAGAAAATTTGTTTTTAAAAATACATTTTTTCCAATAAAAATCTAACTATGCCATTTTAGGTTGAAAATTGAAATTTTCAGTTCCAAAATTCAACTATTTGATTGAAAATCTATGTATTTTGTTGAATCAAACTTCTTGGTAGTAAATTAATCTTCTTGTTTGAAAATTCTACTATATAGTTGTAAAGTTATTTATTTTGGTAATAATTCGTTTTTTTAGTGCAAAATTAATGTTGTTGGATGAAAATTCATTTTTTCGTTGTTAATTCAATTATAGAGCTCCTCTTTTTGGCTTGAAAATTTAACATATTTGATGCATTTTTTTCTTTATTGAATAACAAATTTTTCCTGATTTAAAATTCAACCGTTCTTGAAAATTTGTCTTTTTGATTTGAAAATTCATCGATTCGGTTGCAAGTTGAAATATTTTGTTCGTTCATAAGAATCAGTCAGATTTTATCACACCCCCCCCCCCATCCATCCAAATATCTGATGTATTTTTGGATGACCCTCAAAAATAAATTGACGCAGAAAACTTTGGTCCGTACAAATTACGTGAGATCGGGGGGGGGGGGGGGGGGTAAA